>JARBER010071511.1:0-11772 GCA_030265075.1 Balanus glandula | reverse complement strand
CTATCTGCGAAAAGCCTTAGGGGGGGGGGGGCGTAAAAGGCCCCCCAGCACGACGCGGGTTAAATGCGGAGTGAATAGTTGGCGTCGCAATACAAGCCCCTTTTAATCCTCCCGATTGCCGATCCTGTGAACTGTCACGCCCACGTTAATCCGGGTCCGGTGGTCGCTGGCCACCGGGCATGTGGCGACCTTTGAGCTGTCCCCCGGGAGTGGTGGCGGTTACATGGCGTGGGCCCTCCTCGCAGCTTCGTCCTGCGGGGAAGGGCCTGTCCATGGCCGGTCACCCGGTCAGCGTTTCACTTGGAACTACTTTACACCTTCTCCTTCATCCCATAGCTCCGCAATGGCCCAATAGGGCCGAAGGGGCTTTATACACAATCAAGCCAAACGTTGCAATACATTTAAGTATTTTCCGACGAGTACTTTTAAATATAGAAACTGAATTTTCAAATACATCTTTACATACGTAGACCATACACTACTTTTAACTAAAAATAGATGTATTACAAACTAACAGTTTACAGGTATTGCTGCTAAGAACACTAGAATACCGGTAATAAAACCCGTTTATCATCGCTGACTCGTTATATTGCAACCAATTTCACGTTTGCTTTGAGTGCGGCAAATTAAAGCCAGCATGCCGATTAAAAGCTGAATGTATAGCGCCTGCCCCAGATTCACAGGAGCGTATCCACAGGAAGCATGCTTGGAAGGCGTGACACGCCCAACACACTCGAGTGCCTGCGGACTTCGATGTGATGATTGGAATGCTATAACGTAAGATAAAATCAGAACGATCAACTTAACATTGTTGGCAGCCATTGCATGCTCATATTTACTCATGGCTTTTGAGTATTGTAATTTGGGAAGTAAACCTAGTTTCGGAAAAGAGAAATCACATTTGCCAACGCAGATAAGCATGGGGATAGCCGTCATCGATGGTTCGTCTTCTGCGCCCAATGCACAGCGCTGCTTAATCGTAACGTGACGTCACTGGTCTGCATAAGCCGACAGCACGTGTCAGGACGCCTATCCCCCTCCCCTATCCCCCGCGGCGGGCTGCTATCGCCGCGGGCTAAATCCGTCCCGTGGTCTCCCACTTCCTGCCCGGGGCGGCGGCGGACGTCGGCGCCGCCGCCAGGGGGCGGCAGTGCGTCTGAAGCAGGCCGCCCCACAGCTGTCCGGTTGGGGCTGAGCTCCACCGCCCCGCTCCACTCCACCTGCCGCAGTACCGCCCTGTCAGCCGCTTCTCACGCTGGTTCCCACACTGGCACCGTGTTCCCACGTTCGGCCGCCTTCTCCTGACGCGCGCCGAGCCGCGCCGCGCCGAGCCGAGCTGGGCCGCGCCGGCGCGCGCCGTTCCTTACCTGTTGTCGTGACGTCACGGCCGGAGCAGCCATTGCCAGTGTCGTCGCCGAGGTGTGCTGACGTTCTCCGGGTCTTCTGAGCTGATTTTTGGTAAGTGAGACGACTCTTGCTGTCCTGGGAGGGCTCTAGCCGGCGTGGCACGTGCCAGGGGGCGCGGGGGTTATTTTTATCTCCTCCGGAAGGCGATATGGGGACCGAGGGCGTGTGCCGTTCCCCAGCTGCTGTGATGACACATTATCGTCGCCATGTTGCCTGGCCATTACGAAACAAAAAATCTCCCCGCTAATGCCGATTTTCGGGCTTATTTCGGAAATAATCTCATGCTCAGACTGATGCGAAATCTGGGAGATTTCCAGAGAAATGCGCTACCGACGTGCTGGTTACTGGGGAGGGGGCTGGCTGAGGGTCACGTGACCAGAGAGGAGACGTCACCACTCGATCGATACCCGTTGGTTGGTCGGCCGTGGCCGGCGGCGGTGGCACGAGCGGTGCACGGGCGTCTGCCGTCCGCGCGGACCGCCAGTGGACACGTTGCAGTGACTGGTCAACGCCGCGGCAGTCCGGCTATGCGGCTGAAATGGGTCAGCTGCAGGGGGCACTTTGGATTGGTTGTGAAGAAGGGGTGTAGAGTGGGGTGTATTGTTGCTGAAAACAGTGGTGGTTGGGGATGAGTGGCGGAGAGGCTCCTGAAATCTGTGCCCATGACGGCATGCAATATTGCAACGCGGCCTCCTCCCAGGCTGGACAGGGGTGGCGCCACCTATTTGTGCTCTCTTTCCGAACCTTATGGAATCGATATTGATTTGAGCTATCTTGATTCACGTCCTTTATTGGTTTGCTGTTATGTTGCATATATTGCAAGGCATTATGCCTAGAAGACGCCTGCCATTTGGATTGGATCTGTTCATGTTTTACTTTTTAAATATTGAAATTCCTTTTACATTCTTCTGGATTTTCTTAGCTCATCGAGCCTACTGCAACCCGTGATAACCTGCGAAATTCTGAGATGTTGCAAAATTAAACATGCAACATTATCTTGTAGCTTAATGCTACATAGCTTAGGAGAATGTAAACGGGCGACTAATGATTTTTAAAACTGAGCCGTACTAGTAGGTACACAAAGTTGCAGTTATGTTTACCATCTTCTGTAGATATTAAAAAGGAGCCTGTTAAAAATATCGTTAGAATGGTAGCTCAATTTACAGCCATTGGGTAATTTCAATGCTATTTATGTCACACTGTAATCATGTAATAAGACGAGTTGAAAAAAGAGTTTTCTTATGCCGTGCCTTAGATGTCTTGAAGCATTTCAGGATCAATGCTATTTACCAGACTGATGCCACTATATGTAGCCAAGCTATATTGTCCTCCATACAATTTGAGCACGAACTAGCCATGCACCTGTACTTTGCTGCTTGACCTGTGACATCACATACACAACATTATCTCCTTACCAGCCAATCTAAGCAACGTCAACAGTCAGAGCAGCCATGAATAGCTCTTGGTGGCTGCCGTGAATTGCTTATTTACATCCAGGATTAAGGATATTTAACAAGACATCGGTGACTGCAAAAAAAAAACACATTTAGCAACACAGCCTAGCCCACGTCTTATTGGTCTGCAGATATAGAAGCCAGGGCGCGCACCTCACCTGTGCCGGACCGCAGCTGCGTGCGTCACGCGCCGGCATGGCTGCATGCAATGGACGCTCTGCTGACGGCTAGCGGAGACAGACAGGTGGCGCCACAGTGCAGCGGCAGCCGGGGAACACGATACAAATCACACTTCACGAGCCTGCTGAGAGTGGGGACGCGAAAAATGAACATAAAGTCGTCTATATGACAATTGTATGCACATATTCCAGCGAGAAATTTAGGGCGCACCGTGAAAAAGGAAAATGCTGGATATCGGTTTAAAGTGTTTTTTTTTTATCTTCTGTTCTATTTTCTTATTAAAAACGGCGTCCGGACAGTGCTCTCCATGTGCGTTAGCTGTACCCTGTGCAACGAAACATTTCTGGCAAATACAATCACTCAAATGTATGATAACAGAATTACTGGAATCAGCCACTTCGCTCAGTAGAGCGACCTTTGCGAGCTCTTTGTACTCGTGTGATTCAATGAACCGAGCTCTTTGTACCCGTGTGATTCAATGAACCGAGCTCTTTGTACCCGTGTGATTCAATGAACTGAGCTCTTTGTACCCGCGTGATTTAATGAACCAAGCTCTTTGTACCCGTGTGATTCAATGAACCGAGCTCTTTGTACCCGTGTGATTCAATGAACCGAGCTCTTTGTACCCGCGTGATTCAATGAACCGGCACAGGTAGCCGTGGGAAGCTGAAAAGCTAGAGCACGGTCCATCCCGCTTCTGTCCTTAAGTCATGCGCTTAACTTATATGTGATATGACTGCGGATGACACCGTTTCCCGCCAATCCAGACAGAATCAAGTAGCGGCGAGTAATAGGGACGAAACAATTATAATTTCGAAACCACCTTTCCAAGTTTCAACGCTACCTTGCACCAAGGGAACAAGGAACACGGTTACAATGCATTATTGCATGCACTAGATGTAAAAAATAACAATATGCATCTAAAGATGACAACTGCCTTTAGCTGCATAGCAAATTTGGGCTTTACTTTTATAATTTGGAAGGTGGGAGGAGTTAAAATTTGAAATACAGTATTTAAAACAAATGACTATAGTGATAGGCGAGTATGGTATCAAATATCAGTAGTTCAAGGAAAATATGACCAATTTACAAGCGAATATCATCAGTAATTATCCATGTTTACGCACCATGTTTTTGAAACATGCTGTCCCTACATTTACAAGTTGTTTACTTTTTTATTCACTGAACATTTGTTAAGAATAGATCCATTCGGACGAAAAATGACAAACTCTGTGGGAACTCTCTCTGTGGGAACTCTCAAACTCTCTGTGGCACGTTTGAAATAACTTGGCAACCATCTATACCTACTATTCTCAGCGAGTCAGAAGGACACCATCGACTCTTTTTGTCCTCCCTGAAATTCCAGACGCGTTCTGACCGCTTTAAAAACAATGGTCGTCTTACCTATTGTTCATTTGTCACTAGTCACTATCTTCCAAATCGATGGAGAATGTTCTTTTGTTTGCGGGGCTTTTCTTTATGGTTATTGGTGACCTGAATGACCAACTTTCTTACCAGGTTCGACTTTTGAAGCGCCGTTTTCTGCTTGACAAATTATGTCCGCATCCGTTGCCTCTTTTAGTTGTTTTAAAGAGTTTTTTAGGTCACACACCATTTGTATTTGTTTGCTCTTTTGTGGAGAATACACCCGATCGGATGAGGAACTACACATACTGGGTTATTCTGGAGGATTCCCTTTTCCCAACTAACAGCCATGCCTTGCAACTATCACTCATTCCTTCTGCAGCTCTGAAGTATTTGCGTTTGTTGTCTGAGAGGAGCTATTTTCTACCATCCTTGAGCCGAAATGAACCATTCAGATCGTACTGACACCCAACAAAGGAGCACCAAACGCAGACCTCTGCCACCTGTCTGTTCGCTTCAACTGAGAGCAGTGCTCATTCAAAGCGCTGCCTAACCCACCATGAAATCAGCCGCTCACAGCTTTCGACACACGCACGCATCCCCAGTGGGGCTTTGGCGGTGAATTTACATAATCACCCACACACTGCACGTTATTAGGCAATGAAATGCCCTCCTCTGTGGCGCCGTCCAATATTGGGTTATTTGCATACGGCGCGTGTACTGAATGTCTGTCAGGAATAATCGTTTCATTAATCGAGTCCCCAAACCATGAAATCGCTTTGGGCCCGGCAGGGGTCTAAATGAAACACGCAATCAGGTGAATTCCTGCCCCTATCTATTCTGAACCGTGACGTACGCACTGAGGGAGCAGGGAGCGATTGTGCTCGTTTGTACGTCAAAACAAAGCCTCGTAAGTGGGATGGGATTATTCCAAAACGAACCAAAGAAGTCTGATTTATTTCACTCCGCTATCGCATATTGCTTCCTTTTCGCTTATATTTTTGCCTGCGTGCCCAACATTACTCTATTGCACCTATCCCTCTAAACTCGCGCCCCGTCACCCGATTGCTCTGCAGTCTGCACCCGACTCCATCGCAAGCAAACTATGCCGGCCGGTTTATCTACATCCGTTCTCGATACGTCTGACTCTCGAGACTCCGCACAATCAGGGCAGGCAGGACGCCCGTCTGGTCCCACTATCGCAGTGACCGACATTGCCCCGGTCCAGCGCCTCGGGCTATGCGCCGGCTCCAGTCCTCACTGACGTGACACTTCCTGCCGTCCTGACGTGACACTTCCTGCCGCCCCGCTGGGGAAGGGGGGGGGAGGAGAAGGGGCAGCTTCTGTGGACAGTGAAGAAACCCGGCCAAGAGTAAACACGCAGCCATGCGGCTAACACAGCGTGAACAATCAGCGGGCACGGTTCGGTGCAGACGCAGCGGCTGTCGGCTCGGATGTCGCATTCCGGTGTCCGATGCCACCCACCCGGTGGGGACGCGGGAATTTGATCATGCTGCTGTGTGCCGTTCACCGAACGAACCACGGCCACAGCCCGTGCAATCTCATAACCAGACGCACGGCAGATATACCTGCGTGTGTCAGCCATGCTTTCCGGAAGGCATGGCCTTCCTTCCATCTGCCTTCCATCTCCGCAGATGTAGCCTTCCTTCCATCTGCCTTCCACCTCCGCAGATGTAGCCTTCCTTCCATCTGCCTCCCATCTCGGCAGATGCCGGGCACCTGTAGCGATGCCTCCCATCTCGGCAGATGCCGGGCACCTGTAGCGATGTCTCCCATCTCGGCAGATGCCGGCACCTGTAGCGAAGTCTTTCAGCCTGCAGACGATGCCGGCACGATCCAGCGAGCGACCTCAGGCGGCAATCGCGGCCGATCGCGGCGTCCCCGACGTGCCCTGCCCCGTCAAACGGTGGTGAAAAACCTCCCACTCGTCCGTCACAGTCGCCGCGTCCCATTGTGCCACCGCCGCCCTGACGCTGACTGCGTCTGTGCTCAGATCACGGTCAGATAGGAGCCGAGATCACAACAGCGGCCAGGGCGCTAATGGGACGCGGCACGCAAAAAGCACTCACAGCGGCTCCCCAGCCGGTAGCTGATTTCTATGTTAATCACGTTATATCTCTGTGGTGCCCTGCTGAGATAAAGCGATGTGCGCGATCACCACTGGCTGGCTGGGACTTCCAGCACCCAGCAGAGCCCAGCAGCGCCCAGCAGCGCCCAGCAGCGCCCAGCAGCGCCCAGCAGCGCCCAGGAGAACCCAGCAGAGCCCAGCAGAGCCCAGCAGAGCCCAGCAGCACCCAGTAGAGCCCAGTAACACCCAGGAACACACAGGAACACACAGGAACACACAGGAACACCCAGCAACACCCAGTAGAGCCCAGTAACACCCAGGAGAGGCCAGTAGCACCAAGCAGCACCCAGCAGAGCCCAGTAGCACCCAGCAGCACCCAGTAGAGCCCAGTAACATCCAGGAACACCCAGGAACACCAAGGAACACCAGCACCACCCAGCACCACCCAGTAGCACCCAGTGGCACCCAGAAGCACCCAGCAGCACCCAGTAACACCTAGTAGCACCCCATGGGTTCCCAGTGGCGTCCCAGCGGGGTCCAATAATCGCCCCGATCGACCGAGCGGGGCCGTTTCCGCGCGGCGGAGCGCAGCGGGTCGTCGGCACGTAGTTCGGCAGCCGCGGGCCGCTATTACGGCCGCGTTTGGCGCGCGCCCGCCGCCAGCTTTGATCGTGCCGCGTGCCCCTTTGATCGGGCCGCGTGCCGCGCCGCCGCGCGCGCACGTGCGGTAGCGGGGAAACCATGGAAACGCGCGCGATTATCGGTCCCGGAGGCGTTGCACGTGCGTCGGCACGTGGCCCGTGCGTTGGCATTGTGTGTTGTTTTCCGTAATTTTGGCAAGCTGCTGGTGGTGGTCACGTTTTTGCAGGGGAGAGGGGAGTGCTGCGAGGGTCGCGGCGATTAAGCGATGTGGTGCTGGGAACCCAATGACGAGCAAAAATCACCCCGTTCTGGTCCAATGGGGAAGAGTCGGGAAAGCAGAGAGTACCATATTTCTAGTCCGTTTTCTCTGCCAACCGTATTTACAAATATTATATGTATGTAGCATTGCATCATGAAGTTATTTGTTATTTGTATCCAATATTTCACAAAAATGTTGTCATTCACTAAAACTGTGTAGACGATAGCCAGGTTCGTAAGTAAGCTACAGCAAAATATTGCATTCTGAGATAATCAATCCATTATGATGAAGACATTCTCAGTATCCCTTGCTTATTCAAGGGGATGCAAACGAATAAAAATAGACACCTTTTGCTGGGCCTTCACCGACTAAGTTGTCAGTGAAACACAAACAATTTAGCTCATTTTCGAACTTCCCAATGTTAAAAAAATGTATGGACAATATTGTATCAACGTTTTTAGGTCTGTTTAACGACCGTGAAAGATCCGCTGCAAATCATGCTACAACCTAATAGGTTATGTTAACATTTCAATTCTTAGTTACGCTTACCAAAGTAAGCGTAACTTAGAATCACCATCCTGTTTTTCTTTGGAGGTATAACTTGGACTTTTTTATTTAGATATAGTGTGCTTTTCATTTGAATATGATGTGTATTTAATTTAAATGTGGTGCGTTTCGGTTACTTAATATAATGTCGCCCTTGGCTCTTCCAGAACCTACAAATGACGTATGTTTTCTTATTTTCTAGAAATGGGCTATGAAGTGCTTTGATTGCCTCAAATCCAGGACAAACTCTCCTGACATCCTAAAGGCACAAGTAAGTTCGCACTTCTGGCGTACATAAATCACATGTGATGGTTTACACTTTACGCTAAACGAATCGCCTGTGACATCTGTATCCACCATCTATTGTTTCCCATACTCTAGTAAAATGTGTTCCATTGCTCCAAGTGTGTATCATCTCTCGTGACAAAACGGGATTGCAAAATTTGCTCGCATAGCTTAAATAAAAAAAAACTCGGTGGTCGTGGTTTGCGACAAAACTCCTCCTACTTTCATTTACAACCTTAGCTTGTGCTCGTAATCCACGATACTATTAGCTCTGCTCTCGACTCTCGACTCTCGACAAGTCCCATGCATACCTACACGATCAACCGCCATTTTGTTTTGTGTTTCAGTCTGCGTCGGCAGCAGCGGTCACCAGCTCGCCGTCGGCCGGGGCTCAACAGACGGTGATCGGAGTCGAGCGGGAGGGCGGAGGCGTCACCAAGCCCAAGCGACAGGCCAAGTTCGCCCAGCTCGAGGAGGTGCTCAAGTCGAAGAAGGGCATGGCGGCGCTACGGGAGTACATGACCAACATCCAGCAGGGGCACGTGCTGGACTTCTTGGAGGATGTGGGACGCTACAGGTGGGCAGGGCAGCGGCGAAGGGGTGGGCAGAGTGGCGGAATAGCTGAGCGCTATAAATGGTGTGGTATGAGGACATAAAACACGTTTCTGAACAAATTTAAGCTGTTAGGAAAATAATGATAAATATTAAAATTAGTCTTTGGAAACTTGTTGCTTCACCTTGCTTACGCAAATAATGGCGCATGTTTACATGGTTTGATGATCAGGCTGAGGTTATCGGTTTGCATCAAAATGGCCAAAGCAAGGTGAACAATACAATAAGGATTTCATAAACCATGTTTTTATCTTTTTATTGGAGCTTATTTATATGTAGTGTTGTGGGTCTATTCCACGACACTATTGTGGGTCTATTCAACGGCACTATTGTCGGTCTATTCCACGGCATGGCATATTACTCTGTGCTTATGAATACAGGCGCATCGCAGATATCCAGTAGTGTTAAAACTTTGTGTACCATTTTGCAATGTCTGAGAAGATTGACAACATGAGAGGATAACATTTGTCAAGTGGACAAATATGTTTCAAAGTCCTTGACATCTGACCGCTCCCCCGTGTCTACGCGGCAGGTCCGAGGCTGATGCCGCGGCCCGCGCTAAATCGGCGCAGACCATGTTCTCCAGCTACGTGGCCGTGTGTGCGGATCGCGAGGTCAGCCTGGACCGACCCGTGCGGGATGATGTGGTCGCCAAGCTCCGCGAGGCGCCGCCTCAGCTGTTCGACGCCGCCGAGCGCGCTGTGCTGGAGGAGCTGAGGCGGGACGTGTTCCCCCGCTTCCTCAACACGCCGCTGTTCGAGCGCCTGGCTGGCCTCGCCTAAAGTGCCCAGAAATCCCCAGGAACTGCCAAGGAATCGCCCAGGAAGCGCCTAGGGACCGCCCAGAAACCGCCTATGAAGCGCCCAGGAAGCGACTTGGAAACACCGGTAGTGGGAGTGGGATCAAGGAAGTTACGGGGTGATGAGAAACCTGGTAAATGTGGTGCTGATGTTTTATGGGGCTCTGTGAATCTTGATTGATTTGATGAAGATGGCAACCTTTTCTGTTGATCATTGCAATTCAGATGTTTTTGATGGAGATGACTTCAAATGATCAAGATGCCAAAAGTTTATTTACCATCATACGTTGGTGCTGTGTTGGATGGCTCTGCTTGCTTCTGCTGTTAGCTATGAAGAGATTAACAAAGCACAGGTGCATCGGTATTTGAACGCATTCCTCAGAAATGAAAACAAATAATTAAGTTCATTTTCATCTTCTGTGCGTCTTGAATATTGCAGACTTCTTTCATATAATGTGCCATGTACTTAGTTGTACCGTCCATAAAGCGTTAAGAATACTTCATGTATTGGGAATATACATGCTTGTAGACGGTTGTGAAGGACTTTGGCGTCCTCTGAATCATTGAAAATTTCATGTGATGATGATTTCCTCTATCCAAAAATGTATTACAGCGTTGTACATTACGCCGCGAACAAAACATTCATTGAATGAATAAATAACTGCTGCAAGATTTTCGTAACTGGTGACTGAAGCTCTATCATTTGCTGTTGATTGAATCTATTTGATGACATACTTGTGAAATTGCCGTTTGCTAGTGCTTGGATGGCAGATTCCTTGAAGAATATAGCTGCTGTGTACGCTACTTCTGGATTTTGTATGCGATATGTGTATGCTGTCTCGTTCGTGTAAAAATGATAGTTTTTCTTAACGATTGCTATATTGATCTACAATACATCATGTTTGATAAAACATGTGAGTTTGTGTGCACGTTGTGCTTCGTCTACCGTCTGCCCGGATTATTTACCATCGATCAGAGATAGCTTTAGTCAAATAAGTGAAGACTTCCTTGAAGTCGCTCGCGGTTTATCAGGTAGTTACCGGATAATGTTTTGTAACACGACTCACTGGTAAGCCTTGAATCTTGGGAACCGATTGGAAGATGGCGCTGACCCAAATGGCAGCCGATATCCCTCAAAATGAAATGGACTCAACACGTTTTGTTGACTTGGAGGCTGCTGGTGACGTCACAGGTCCGATCAAAGGTAAACAAAGTTATTTGAGCTTCTGTGCTATAATTTTCTTACAAAGACTTTGATTACTACAATAATCATGCATATTGCTCTCTATGTATGATACGCATTCGGTATGAGTTAAAGGGATATATTTTGAAGAATGGTTGAAGTCAATGTCATTAGTCACGTCACAAAGGGTTGCTATGACCAAGTATTCAAATGTCATTCAATACATGGCTTATGAACTAATTTACGCGTCTAATTCGACACTGATCAAAACAAAAATCTTGTTAGTTCCCCGAACAACTTGTGACTGAAAAAATGAATACATTTCAGCACGAATTATCACCTAGCATCCGTTTCAATGATATCAATCATTGTTGTCTCTCAAAGTTGATAAAGACGGTTCGGCTAACCTAAAACACCGCTTCCAATCAGAGCTTTCTAAAAATTATGTTATAGATTCCATGTTCAAAATACTTTCTTGAAAATGTTGAAGAACATGCTCACTCGACCTGGTAAACTCACCCGACTTAACGAGGGCCGTGCAACAAAAGAGGCACTCATTGTAGGCCTCATTTTCCATGCTCGTAGCGTTAGTAGCTTAGCCTGCAGAGAAGGTGGACGTCTTATCTTATCTAATAACCTGGCTGTCTTATCCCACTCTCTCCTATATGATATGTCATCACTCGGTGACAAGTGCTGCTATGTGCTTTACAAGTGCTTTACCAACGCCAACCAGTGCTCCCCCGACTCCATCACGCCGAAATCCGCTGGCCGGCTACAGAGCTCTGTACGAGCAAATGCTCGTAATGAGCCTGAGAAGGAGCCTGAGAAGCTGCCCAGTCGCAATCCGGAGGCCGACCCTGAACTGGCCCGATACCTCCGCTCTGGCCATCAACGGGGGCAGAGTGATGGCCAGCTGCAGGAAAGGGAGCTGACTGAGTAGGCAGAGATCGT
>JARBER010071400.1:0-11775 GCA_030265075.1 Balanus glandula | reverse complement strand
GTGCTGGTCACACCCGAGACCGGCAGTCAGGAGCTACACCACCACCTGCTCCTCTCTCTGGCCGTGCTGGTCACACCTGAGACCGGCAGTCAGGAGCTGCACCACCACCTGCTCCTCTCTCTGGCCGTGCTGGTCACCCCCGAGACCGGCCCTCCGCCTACCGCCGCTGCTAGTCAGCGACTTAGTCACTGCCAGCGGCGCGCTGCCCGAGCTAGTCAGCGGCAGTGGCAGGCTGCCAGGCAGGAAGGTGTGTCCGTGCCCAACCCACCGCCTACCGCAGCTGTTACTTGTTAGTCGGCGACCTAGTCACCGGTAGTGGCGCGCTGCCCGAACTAGTCACCGCCAGAGGCAGGCTGCCAGGCAGGGGGGTGTGGCCGTGCCCAACCCACCGCCTATCGCCGCCGTTAGTCAGCGACTTAGTCACCGGCAGGGGCGCGCTGCCCGAGCTAGTCACCGTCAGCGGCAGGCTGCCAGGCAGGGAGGAGTGCCCGGCCTGGCAGCCCTCCGCCGCCCGACGATCGGCAGTTCGGGGTCGCGTCTGTCACCGGCTCCGACGCACAGTCAGGGTCACACGCAGGCCGGGCATCAGTACAGTCCAATGTCAGCGGACCTGTCGGCGAAATGGTGTCATCCCAGGAGGGGACCGCGTCGACGCAAGTCGGCACTCGAGCCTGGCGCTGCTGCCAGCCACTGACCTACAACACATTTACGACACAGAGCACCCCATGAAGCTTAGGATATGCTCTGATAATGAATGGTACAGATTATGGGGGATGATGGAGACTGCTGATGGAAGAGACGCTTCAGTCTTTTGATCTCCACATTTATGCGGCACTATCAGCAAATATTAGAGCCCGCTGACGCCCTATACCAACAACCCTATAATCTGTTGGCAAGGAGTTCTCTGCGTGCGAAAGCAGGTGAATCAGTAGGTGAATGAATGGGGGAAAGACACAGGTCTAGGAGTCTATTTCATTTTTACTGTTTGAACTTACTAAAAGATCACAGAACGTAATTTAATATTCGTATTTCCGAAATAAAATTTTGCAAATTGTGATACTTCAGTCCTTCAAACATGGTATTGTAACCACACAGCAACTCATGCAAACATGCAACAAATCTAAAATGAATAAATAGTTTCCTCTACTAACAGGACATGACCTACACTCCACTGAGACTCTATTTTCCATCACCAACTGGGGAGGGGTGTTTGAACCCCCACCCCGTCCAACTCGGCTTTTATGCAACGTAGACAAAAAAAAAACAGAAATATCCCTCCAAAGCTCGTCAAAATGATTTAGAAATTAAATTAATTTAGATTACTTCGGTCAGGTAAAAATTTAGGTCATCAGAGGTCATCTTAGATCAAATTTTCCAGTCTTAGAACTTTGCTTCAAACAATCCCAAATATCTCAGGAACTGTGCTAGATTGAAAACGAAAAGATAATCAATAGATACTTGCATTTAAAATCGACAAAATGTTCTCAGATTTAACTTCAGAGTTCAGATCCATAACTTAGGCAAAATAGGTCATAAAAGTCATAATTTAGATTTCTGGCAAAACTGTGTTTCGTTAATAACTTGTTATGTAATACAGATAACGCAATATCGAGTATGCCATCGTTGTTGTCTCGTAAAGGCACTTTAAATGATTTACTGGCTTATATTGTTTGGTTAATTTTGAATTTGAACTCAAGCATAGGACAAGTGGCAATCGAAGTGATCATGTTGCGTATTGGGAGACGTGTGTAGACGAGACAAACACATTGGTGTCAGTTTGACCTATTTATCTCGATTATTTCGAGAGTTCTTAGCAAAGCAGTGGTGGCGACCTCGGATGGCCTAAAATGACCTTAAGGGTCACTGCACACAATTTGCACTTGGATCATCAATGATATTTTTTAATTTTGATGATATTTTAACCCTATTCCCCTGTTTTGGGGCAGATTCTGCCACTTCCCCCGGTGTTTTTTTACGCTTGCCGCTTTTGAACCGTTTTGGTCTAAAGTTGTGCAATTTTGGGGCTTGTTCAGTAGAATTGAATATCACGTTCTGTGTCCAAATTAAAAAAGTCTGTCAGAAGCGGTCCCACGGTACCATGCTTGGGAGGGTGATATGAAGGTGGTTGTGTAGCGCATACTTACTTCGTGGCTTGCGGTGCAACACAAATTATCAGAAACATTTTCACTCTACATCATACATCACCACATCATACATACTGGACTTGTGCATATTTTGGTGACAGAGCCGCTCTCAGGTAAACAAAATGGGAGGGGAGCGAATAAGCTCATCCGTCAAACTAGCAAGCTGGTAAAAGTGTTATGTGCATGTTGCCCTAAACGTTGTTCGCCTGGACTCGCCTATGTGCAAATCATTTAAATGCACACAATACAGAAAATAATGCGACATATGACGTTTATGTTTTTCTAGACAATCTAAGCGGGTAACTAGGAATAATTTGTATAATATAGTGTGTAGGACGTGCAATCCCCTTTGTGGATATGTAAAAGGAATTAATTGTACAAGCTTTTTAAAGCGCGCACGCCGCACATTGTATATTATCGCACAAAACAACGTTTCACTTTTATTTCTTTCTTTACAAAAATATACGAAACAGTATTAAGATGCCCTGTATAAAAGCATTCCTTTAAAATAACTAGGTGCTTCATAAAGCTCTTCTACAGACGGCGAATTACACGCATTGTAAACATGCTCCAAAAACAAAAGATAAAGGCATTATCCCATACATTTTTTTTCTCCGGATTGGCACAAAGCTAGAGAGACTGATTCGAAGGGCTACATATGAAAGTGGTTTAACTTTGTATAACATGGTTGTCCAAGTTGAAGCGTAAGTGCTAACTATTTCAAATGTCTTTCAATGGAACTTACCTTTAAATTAAAACATTTTGTATAAACAGGGTGTTTTATAAAATGGCACCCCCATGTTCTATGGCTCACATATGTCACAGTTTTAACGATAAACAAATACCAATTATTTCAATTGAAAGAGCAAAAATCTTACCTCAGAATAATATAGACACATTTTGATACCTTATCACATGCGGCTCACATGAGAGTAAAAGAAAATGTTGTAATTTTGTATGAAAAAATGTATCTGTGTACTTTGTCGTGCCTAGCTGCCGAATGTTCATCGAAGAGAAATATCAAATATACCATTCGAAAGAGCAAAAAAGCTTACTTTGATATTTATAAAAACAGATCACGATATCTATGCTTTGATGGCTACACGATGGTGAAAAAATGTGCTATCGGAAACTGGTGAAACGATTTCGGAATTAAAAAGCATTTTACATACATAAGATCATTTTCGTTTCAACTTGGTTTGCGATAAAGTTTTCTGTTCGACGTCGTGTAGCCACAAACAACTCCTATCGAAATATGTGTATGCATGTCTAGAACAAAATTGTACGCTTTTTCAATTGGTGAGCTTGGTTTTTGCTCTTCATCATAAATTGTTACAGATATGAAGCGAAAAATATAGGGGTGCAATTTTTTAAGGAACACCCTGTATATAGTAAGCGGGCTCTGTTAAAGTTTGGAATAGATAAATTAGACGCACATGCTAGAAATATCTCAAAACGCAGTTTTTTTCGATTCATACCTTTTTTAGATAACGCTAGAGATAATTGTTTGGTAGCAGCTGGAATGTCAAGCAATATCTTCGATACAGCAGAAAGTATTACAATTTAGACTTAACTAATGACAGTGTTATCTCATGTGCGATACGAACATATTTCGTAACGCAAAATATGTCATACCTTCTCCATTCCACTTCAGAACATCTACTGATGTCAAGCAATGCCACTGTTACCCAGCGGACCTAAGTAACACATATCCTGACAGACAGACAGATTCTGACTGACAGACAGATCATGACAGACAGACAGATCCTGACAGACAGATCCTGACAGACAGATCCTGACAGACAGAAAGATCCTGACACAGACAGACAGATCCTGATAGACAGATAGATTCTGATAGACAGACATATCATGACAGACAGACAGATCCTGACAGTCAGGCAGATCCCGACAGACAGACAGATCCCGACAGACAGACAGATCCCGACACACAGACAGATCCCGACAGACCGACAGATCCTGACAGACAGACAGATCCTGACAGACAGACAGATCCAGACACACATGCAGACGAGGAGAGCGTCAGCAGGTTGTCTGGTCAGCCCATCGACGTACTAACTTTAGACTCCGCCGTGCCTCTCGGACTGAGTCAAACCTATTTCTGTCGCCCCGCTGTCGGCGTCTGTGACGGCAGCGGTGGCGGCGGCGGCGGTGGCGGCGGCGGTATCGGCGGCGGCGGCGGCGCCCGTCGAAGGCTGCCGCCCGCGCGTCCCACTGTCTCCGGCTCTGACGGGCCGGCCAGTGATCGGACCCGGCCCCGAAATAGTGCCGCTGCTCGATGACTCACCGCCCGTCTCTGGCAAGGACAGGCGACTGCCGCGGCCTGTCAGTCACCAAATGAAACCTCAGCCCTGGCAGCTACGAGTGACGCGTCCCGTCCCTACCGAGAGCCTGACAGTATACCGTCGAGCGTATAGGCATAGTTCTTTGAAGAAAAAACATAATTGGTATTGGTGACTTCACAAAGGATGTATTGGGTGGAAAGTATTATTAAGCAGACATTAAAATACTTTACTTTCAAATGTATCATGATTTGCAACTGTATTGGCGAAAATGAAGCTACCGTTAAGGGTCACTCTTGTCTTTCATATAAGCTTATTGAAGATAATTGCTCACAGTTAGAAAAACGGAATCTTTATCACAATAAATAATATTCTCATTTTTAAAACATCTATGGTTACCCGTACTTGGCTCAAACAGGGTACCCACATTTACATAAGGGGAATGTTAATAAATGTCGTTGGAAGCCGTTCCAAATGTCGAAGTGGCACTGTTTAAAAGATACTAGTCCGATTATTTCAGTATCCCATAATAAATGTGAGGGTGCTTGTTAAAAATTGAGAACACCCACACAGAAATCGGTGCTTACGAGGGGTTTCATAAAAACATTGCTTAGCCATTTTGACGAAACTTGCGTATTTGGACACGGTAAGATTATCAAGAAAATGAACTATGCTGTTATGCAGGTTGTGGAAGCATAACATGCATGATTTTGACTATGAATCGAGCTTCCCACCTTGTATTCTCACTGTACATGTTTATCTTTCGCGCTCTGGAGTTATAGATTCGTTGAGCTGACACGCATTCCATGGCTGCAGGATGGGCAGGTCGAGTTTTCACGTAAACTATCGATGTTTGACAGGCTGCTAGCCAGCAGACCATTTTTATCGGTTGTATAGACAATCGCTCAGAGTTGGCTCAGTGAAGCGCAGCCGTCTCAGCAGCTCTGTTGAACCAGCATCTTCCATAAGATAGCGTGGTATAGAACTTTACGAGAATAATTGAGAAGCTATTCAGTTATGAGCCTAGCGTACATTTGAAATTTAGATGCATAAGGTTAGTATCATATCTAATGGCTGCACAGCTCACTCAGATGACTAATCATAGGCACATTCACGCATATGATAACATACTCCATACTCCATACAGGATCTTACAACAGAGTCTGGTGATACAGTCAATGCTGATCGTCTAGTAGGTATGTACGCAGGGGCGGTGGCAGTAGCAGGATGCGACAGACTGCCGGTTCTTGTCGCTAAAACAATCCTGAAGTCACTGAACTGTGGACATCATAACACAGCTTACGTTCAGCTTTTCACCCTTTAATCTTCACCACCACGTATTTCACTGGGTGCCTGATGTTGTGTCTCGTAAACCGGCGTGTGTATGTACGGCCACTCGGTCGGGGATTGATTGCATCTCATATTTCCAATATCATGGGTTGAATGCCAATGAAAATGTGAATGTGGCACAGCCAACTAATTTGGCCCGGCATGTGTGAGGTGCCTATAATGCTTGGCACGCTTGTTAGACATACGTTCAATTTTATTGCGAGTCCGTTGTTAGAGGACACTGTCCATTTTCTGAATGCCAGAAGTGAATGACAGCCTGGTGACATACTGACGTACGCTGGTTGGGGGAGGCGCACTCATGACCTACTTACACAGGCATGACAGTCATAACGCACTGACCTAGATGTTTGCTACGAGACAAAGGCGGCCTTTCAAGCGTTTCCTTCTTAAAACAAAAATGATCGATTGATGTTAATATGCACACATGTTTCTTGGGGATGACAGAAAGATAACAGCATCCAGGCAGTCATTTTTTGCAGAGCCACATCCCGTAAAAATTTTACCTCGATAAATCTCAGGCTAGTACATGGGTCAGGTAATGGATTGGTAACCTCAATCAATGCCCTGAAGAGTACAATGTCCCAATAATGTTCGCGCTCCAGCTACATTTGTTTATCGATCTTTAGAATCACACTATGTTTTTCGAATAAAAATATTTACAAAATTTATTTTGACCTACTGTGAAGTAAAGTCATGTCAGGTATATTTCTTGGTATTCCCACTACATGTATTTGCGACAAGATGGTAACAGATTTATCATCGTACCTGGCTTGTAAATACTCTTAACTTGATTTCGTTTTGTCACTGACTTCAATATACCAATTTTGTCATCATATTTGGCAAACGATAGCAGTCAAGTCGTGGTACATCCAACTTGTGGACAGCTAGTTCAGTTCCTTTCCGATGCTCTTTTGGCAACGCATCGCTCTTTTTCAGGTGTTTAGTCATTGATATAGCAGATGTTTTTGACAGTGACAATCAGACAGGGACAAAATCTAACCTTTAACAACTTCTGTTTATCTTTAGCCTAACCTAACAAAAAAAATATTGAAATACCTTCGATGGAGCTTGTCTTGAGCAGCACAAAACTGGTTCCTTTGTGTACCAACTATGTATGTTGTTTGTAAGTTAGGGGCAGATATAGGACCCCTATCGGTTCAAAGTTGGATTAGACATCCATCTGTGGGTGTATGTTTAAAAACAAATCATGGCGCAGTGAAAGCAACTTAAGCTTTCCAAAGTTTCGAAATAAATTGTGAATTTAACCTAAACCATAGATAGCATAAATAATCCAGTATTAATGTTATCTATGCCTAAACAAATATATAAACATCTTGAAAAAGCATACCAGCTTCCTCCCAAAACAAAGAAAAAATGGTCATAAATTGCACCAATTTAGAAAATAAGTTCTTTTGTTTTTTACTTTTGACACTCGGATCGGGTATATAATATTACGCATTTCTCTCCCAGCGCTGCGTACTTTTCCCAGCGAAGCATTTTTTCGGCAAAAAGTCAAATATAGTCGGGTTCTTTTAACCGAAGGCATTTGCATTAATGGTTTCTTGACACGGACTACAGAACTGTTATCTAAGTTCAAAACCCTTGTTGAAATGGTCTATTTTCTTTTAAGCATAGAGCAAAGTGTGACCTTTGCAGTGGTTTGCATTGTCTTTTATTGTATTTCTCCTCAATGTTTATTCGATTTAAGAGGTATTGTATATATGATGCTAAAAAACTTTAAGCACTATGGGTCATAGCCGATTTGGTATAGATGCATGTGCAACATATGTATACTGTAAGTAAACTGGCGCATAGTGAAGGAGTGGCTATTATGAACCCTTTTGTCAAGCCACATTCACATTTTCAATCCTCAATATGACTGAATCTAACATCCCCCCTTAGGACCACGAAAACAACCACTGAGAAGTACCACACACCTGCGGACAGCCAACAATGCCATTTGGGACAACCTCAGGTGATGGAGCGTGACTGGCATGCAGCGGCACCGAGTGACGCACGCCAGGCTCGCGTCCGGACGTCACATCGTCTGCCCGGCGTCCCAGCGTCCGCCGCCGGCCAGCGAGAGCCGTCACCGCCTGCCGACCTCAGCACGTGCTCGGCCAGGACGACGTCATCGCGCTGACTCAGCGGTGGGCCGCGACCGAAATGACCCGGCCCAGACCAGCGGATCGCCGTGCCGTGTCGTGACCAGCGCCCACAATAAAAGCAGCCCGCCAGCGGCCGGCGGCGACCGAGTAGACGCGAGCGACGCGACCCGAGCGCGCAGCAGTGAGCGAGCGAGCGACGCAGCCACCGCCAACCAGTCGCCAGCGCCAGCTATTTTTACCGCCTGACTTCAAGATATATTTTTGATTTGGAAGTCGAACAGGCGCCGCGGCTGGAGGAAGCGTACGCAGTCAGCGCGAGCAGCCCCGTCCGCCGGCATCGCCCCGGTCTCCGTCCGACTCAGGTGATCACCGCGCCCGGCCCGGCCCGACCCGACCCGACCCGACCCGACCTGACCCGACGCCACCTCAGCGGGTCTGACATGGAGGTACAGTCCGACTAGGACGTAAACGGAACGACCGGCGGCGGTACAGGGCCGTCAGAAGACGTGGTGGTGCGGCGCTGACGTCAGCGGTGGTCCGGTGCTGAGCTAAGTGTTCTCTCCTGCTGCGGGAGCTCAGAAAGGTGTGTCAGCAGTCGCCCGGTGTGTCAGCAGACACCCTGGTGTGCTGAGCGGCGGTGGATGTGACAGGACTGTGATCAGAGTGCTGGCAGTGCACGTGGTGCCGCTGGGGGTGCAGTGGCTCTCCCTGCCGACGTGAGAGGCGTGCAGGACGTTTTGGTGGTGGTGGGACATTTTTGAAGCTGCGACAGTCGGCGACGCGGTTTAACATGGACTGGGTCGACTGGTGTGGGGATGGTCCGACTAGTCCAGTGATATTGGCATGTATTTTTCAGAAATCTGGTACCTTAACGCTACTCAATTAATTAGGTATCTGTATTCTCAATCTATCAGATACATTTGTTTCTGGTACAGCTCGAGTGATTCTGCAGCAATTTGTAATTGATACTTAAAGCAGTGCTACGGCAGTTACAATGTTTTGTAGGCTTTCATATGTAAAAACTTAGAGTTGTTTCCTAAATTGATAGTTCATGTGACACATTTCTGTTGCTTACCAATAATGCTTACCAACCTTTCATTTTTTCTAAATTGCATTTGTAATTGTAATTTCAGATGTAGATATTATTTTTTTCTTTGAAGTAAAACTTAAGTGAAATCAAATAATGACATATTTATCTAATTATTTTGATATTATTTAAGACTTGAAGTAATCACTATAGCAGTAGCAGTGTGCAATGCATACGAACAGACTAGCTAGTTCTTAATTTTGACATCGTGGTTATTCTTATATTAGTACATGTGCAATTTATATATCAATGAAATATTACAAATATTTGCTAGGTATTGCATATTGTTTGCTAAACTCAAACAAAATAATGCATCACATTACACATTTCGCTGTTTGACATAAATTTGAGCCTGTCCGGGGTCAACCTAACCCTGCTGGCGCTCAAAATTACGGTTATCTGCGGAGGGCGGTATTCTGCCCCCTCCTCAGAGATCTCGAGAACTCGAGTCTGATTTCAATGAAATAATACCATTTGATTCGCCACGACAAGATTTGGATCACCAAATTCACATTGTGTTAAAAAATAAGGGTCACGGGGCAAAAATTTGAAAAATTAAAGTGTTTTTTGACAAGCGACTGCGGCCATGTTTGTTAACCGATATCAATACAATAATCGTTTTAAGCTTGTTGATTAACATATCAAAAGGCAAATACTTTTTTTAAAAATCAGAGGCGTAATCAGGTGATGTAAAAAGGGTTGGTCGATACTAATATGTAATTTTCGATTGTTTGGAACTCTCTAAACGTCATTCTGGCAATAGTTGCTGTAATTTGTAAAGTTGAATATTTAACGCATAGGCAGATCCAGGCAAGCAACGTTTACGGCACCATGACCATAACATTTTTAGTAGCTTGCCAGTTTGACGGTTGAGCAAATTTCCTGCCACCACTTTGTGCACGTTACTGCACCTTTGCCCCCCCCCCGAAAATATGCAAAAGCCTAGTATGTATAATGTATGACGCAGTGAAAATGTTTATGACACTTAAATTACACCGTAGGCCATGGAAAAAAACATGCGCGGCATACTCGTATTCATATCACCTTCCAGAACAGGGACCTAGCACCGCCTCTGGCCTCTGCTAACCACATTTTTGTAATTAAACACAAAAAAAGACCTAAGGTTTTAGGACCATCGGCCCAACGGTTTGAAAGCAGCAAGCGAAAAGCCACAGAGGGGACAGAATTTGCCTCCCCCCCCCCCCCCCAGCAGGAAATAGGGTTAAATTCAACCTTCCTGACAACCCTAAACAGTCAAGGCAAAATAAAATGCCTAAACATGAAAGTTCTGTCAAAGTATCACAAATTTGAAATTTTAAAAAGTATGGTAGACGCAATTGAACCCATTTCTTCTGTCAGCACCATTTAGCATATGCATATATTGTTAGTTGACATTGCATTGCTTATTTACCTAAGATGCCCTATTTGTTTATTGCCAACATATGCGAGTAGTTGATGCACAAACAGCAAAGTCAAAATGTTGTGGCGCTGTGCCCTCAATTTTATCCCTACTCATAATAAACTGAAGCAGGCGTAAATCAGCCTTCCAGCATTTCTCTCCGGATAGTGTTAAAGAGTGAATACAATTTGCATAGTAGACACAAATTTACTCTTTGGTGATTTCATTTTGAATACCATGATATCAGATGCGTTGTGGGATCCATTGTAAAGCTTATTTAGTTGCACTTGTAAAACTGTCAGTCAATCATCTTGTTCCTTCGACCAGTACCTGTGGCAGACCAGGGTTTTCAGAGCTGTTCTGTCAGGTCGTGTGTGACAGAACACGCCCCCGCACCCCCAGCCGAGCTGCTGGCCAGTTGTAGCGGCGCGGCAGGGCGGGCGGCGGCCTCGTGTCGCTCTCTGCGGCACCAACACAAACACCTGTCAGCGCGCCGCCAGCCGCGAGCTGGCGCCTCGAGCGCCGAATTTGGCGCGCCCGATAGGATTTCAGCGCGTCCATACCTTTTGTCTGGTGGCATGGCTGTTGGGCGGGTGGTGCGGCACCTCAGTCAGCAGTATGATGCCGGGGCTGATCATCGTTTGTGAGAGATGGAAGCGGCTAGCGGTGGTTTGCAGCGGCTATCTTTAGCGTCGTCCCGGGCACCGGTCCAGCGCTCCGGAAAGGCGGCGCGGCGGAGTCGGCGGTATATGACGGACCGGTCGCGGTGGGGCTGGTGGTCGTGCATCGCGGCACTGCGGTACAGCATACTCAGCTAGGCGCACTCATTCGCATGTGTCTGGCTTGCCCCAGTCAGGAGGGAGGAAGTCACGAATGTGCCAAGTCGGTCGAGGCCGGCGAGAAAATGACCCGTGCCCTGTCGTTCCGGAATTTATGTTTGACAGCGGCACAGGGCTGCCACACTGTGATACATGGGGTATATTTATGACGAGAGGGTATCGGTCGTCACTCGACGAGAGTAGTGACGATTTCTGACGTAGCTCTTGCTGTTTTGGGCTGGGATGACGCATTGATAACGACCATGTGACAAAGAAGCCTTTCACAAACTGGTCAAGGTATCAGTTGACCGTTTACGTGCGTTTTGTTGATCGATGGTGTGCTACTGTTTCAATTTATATTTATACACGATGTTTTATCTCATAACCTTCTATAACTTCACCAAGTGTCTAAATATCAGAGGCTTTCTTCATAATAAGAGCAGATCTTCGATAAAGGCAGCCATGTTTTATCTCATATGTGTGTGTGTGTAGGTATATATATTAGGGTGGTCCGAAATGTAAAAAGTATCTCCGATACAACGGGAACCGTGTTTTTCCCATTGCTCCTT
>JARBER010071289.1:0-11775 GCA_030265075.1 Balanus glandula | reverse complement strand
AATTTAAGTAAAAAATCAAGTAAAGGAGCTTCAGACGTGAATTTTATCGTATCCAATAATTCAAGCAGTAGTTTTTTACGTAAGAAAAATATATTTGACATTACAATGTCAGTAGACCCACTCCCTTTAATGATTTACAAATGTTCTCGTTTTACAATCCATATATGGTCACAAAGCCGACGGTTCAGGATGGAGACATCATGCACAGACGTACACCAGCGGGGTTAGCGATACCGCTGGTATCGGTAGCAGACTGCCATGTGGTCAGTAGCGTTGCGTGAGTTCGCTGTGACGTCACTGGGAGGGGCTGCCCGGTGAACGGCGGGTGTCCCGGTTTTAGGCGGGAAGCGTGAGAGCCGTGTGCACCATGTGCAGCTCGTCCGGGTCACGCAGTCACTGCGCCTGCTTCATAACAGCAACACGCAAAGCCAGGCAAACGTCGCACGGTAACAGGAAATGTCATTCGGTACACTGTAAAACGGTTCTATACAGCATACAATCAGACGTATTGCATTCTGTCCCGTTGGCGTCTTTGGCGTTTGTTCGGGGATTCGCGACTGACGCAAGCATCCTGCAGTGAAGAGTGAAGACGGCCATGAACAGCCAAGTTTAAACCACGTCACGGGAGCGACCAGGTAAAGGTTGACTATACCTACTAGCCCGTGATGAGGCATCAGCTTGTCAGCTCGGTGAGGAGCGCCGGACAGATGCCGTATGGATCCCGGCAGCTCGATCGGTGTGGCTGTGGAATGGCTGATGTCTCCAGGACTGTGTTGACAATAGCTGGGTGCATTTTCCTCTTGTCCCCGCGTTTGGTCACCACCCACCGCACACATCGTCTGGACGGACGCACCCAGCGCGTGGCGAGTGGGAGAACCTGGCGAGCAGAGGGACAAGATAGACACACGGAGCACAGACTACAGACCAGAGACCCCAGACCACAGATCACAGATCACAGATCACAGATCACAGATCACAGACGACAGACCACAGACCATAGATCACAGACCACAGACCCCAGATCACAGACCACAGACCACAAACCACAGACTATAGACCCCAGACCACAGATCACAGATCACAGATCACAGACGACAGACCACAGACCATATACCCCAGATCACAGACCACAGACCATAGACTACAGATCACATAATAAATATAAGAGTCACAGAGACACAGAGACACAGAGACGAGAGACACAGAGACACACAGACACAGACACAGAGACACAGAGACACAGAGACGAGAGAGCGAGAGGGCGAGAGGGCGAGAGGGCGAGAGGGCGAGAGGACGAGAGGGCGAGAGGGCGAGAGGGCGAGAGGGCGAGAGGGCGAGAGGGCGAGAGGGCGAGAGGGCGAGAGGGCGAGAGGGCTATTATTATTTCTCTTCTTCTAACGGTTTTATTGTACCTTGCTCTATTTCTCTAATTTCTACGATTTTTCAAAGATACTCATTTTCCATCAAGAATGGCTTGATATGACGTCATTAAAACGTCATTATCACAAATAGTTCTCGACAGATTGCATCAAGCCTTGCTGAGAAGACGTGAAATGTATGCCCTATAAGGTGCTGTAAGTCTTGCGTCTATATCTGGTATTTTTTTTGGAGTTATTCAGAACATCCGGGAGGGGAAGGGGCAAATATTGCACCTCCAGCGGGGCGCGGGTTAATCAAAATCGCTTATAACAATTTACCAACAAGGACCGTTTTCACGATGTACTTTTGCGCTGCATAGGATAGCATTACTGAAGTTTTTGATGATACCTCATAAAAGTTTTTTAATACAACCTTCAGGCTTTAGGCTTCAGGATGTAATTTACATTCCATTCGGCGTTAGGAATGTTTTCCATGGAAAACATTGCCAGCAAAAAATGCATGTAAAATACATCCTGAAGCTAATATACCAAACAAAAAATAGAGATTATCCTCGAAAAATATCAGTAGTTGTTCTCCGCGGCGCTACTATCCATCATAAAAACGGATCATATTTGATTCTCTTATATTTTCCAGTATTTTAGTAAACTCTTTTCTGACTCACTAGAGTTAGGCCCATTTTAATTGAATTTGACTTCGACTCTGATGCATCCTAAAATACTTCCCAGTTCTTTCTTTTTCGGCACAGTGACCGTCTTTCCATTTACCACTGGGAGTACAATTTGACGTGCGTCGGACGTAAAGACAAACACCTTTTGTCCGACGGCAGCCGGGCGACGGGCATCGATCTGCAGGTAAAAGCAATCATCTAACACACTTTGGAGGCCCGGTGCCGTATTTTTCCAACTTCTCTCCCAATGGAGAAACTATTCCCATCACCTGCCGAGCTGTGTCGGGCTGCTTTTAATACTGACGGAGAGCCAGTAGTGTCGCCCACTCGCTCGCTCGTCCTGATTTCGAGGCGGCTGGTGCAGACAGCCTACCTTTCTGGCAGAACGGGTGTGCGTGACACCGTATCGAACGCCGCAACCAGCCGGCGAGCGATGAGTGAGCGTCAGAGTGGCGCTCGTTTAGGGTTGATGGCGAAACGGTAAAGTTTTAGAGCTTTTCAGAATGTTGGGCCGCCAGCATTGGTTTCCGACTAAATGTGTCTGCATCTTAAATGAATAAGACATTCAGGGATTGGCTTGTGAATAGGTTGGCATGTCATTATGGAGTGCTTCTACTTTCACACGCTTAAATGGTGCTGGTTGCCATTTGTCCACAAAACTACAAAGGTAAAAACTGACTGTAGAATTGCGACAAAATGCCAAAGTGAAGTTCCAGAGAAGTAGCTGCTTCAAAGGAGGGTGTTGTAAGCAGAAGGTCGGGTCTGGGTTTGCAGATAGACGAAAACAGGTCGGTAAGTTGGTTGCGGACCGTCTATCTACGACTTTGTTTCTTCACTAAAATGTCTTACAAAGCACACTTTCTATTAAATAAATTGTACTGTAAAGTACAAGTTAAAAGCGGATGTATAGGAAGTAGCATCAACAATACAGGAACTCCTGATGATGAACTGTCAAATCACCACTTTCTTATCTCTCATTTTCTGAATTGATCAGGTCCTGAGAAGGCTTATTAAACCATATTCACGCAGTGAAGCTAAGATAAAGAGCGCGACCGTCTGTAGAACGACTTCATTTATTTCCATGTAAGACTGACTGTATTCGTTGCTAATGCCACTGTTACTCGTCTGTTGCAGCCGACGTAATTAGAGCTAAAATTTAGCTGGCCATCTCATTTAGTGCTGCACGAACGTACTAATGCCATTTTCTAAAACTATAGCAAGCTGCGGAAACTACAGATACAGCAGGGGATATTTGAACTAACTACTATTTTAAAGCAAATATACTTAACACTATTTTGAAAGTACACATTCGTCCAACCTATGAAGTACTAGTAAATCTCTTTTCGTCTGTCTCCGCCTCCCTGTCTCTCTCTCTCTCTCTTTTCTGGGTCATTTCTGCCAGTCTCGGTGTTGAAAAATACTTGAGACTTGGTACGAGACCGAAGGTGGCTAGAATAGGAACTGCCGGACAATGCGGCACAGGATTCAACAGGCGTCAGTTTTTAGAGCCATCTCTTACCCGGAATATAAACTGTTATGCAAGGCGGCACAGCATGCATCAGGCGTCTGCTTGACAGCCATCTCTAGGCTGGAATAGAAACTTCAGAGCAATGCGGTACAGCATGTGTCGACTGTCAGGCGTCTTCCTTGAGAGAAGTGTAAGATTCTGTTGGTGATTTTCTATTGACGAGAGTAAGAACTGTTGAGTATTGCAGCACAGCATTGTCAGCATTCTATGGGAGAGGGAAACTACTGAGCAGTGACGTCATGTATCAGGTGACGTCTTCCGACCTATTCACGGAGTAGGCACTAGTGACTGGTGAGTGGTGCGCTGTGCGTGCATGGCACAACATTTATCGGGCGTAGTAGGCATATAATAGCATACATATAGGTGTTAATATATTGTGATGAATTCAAAAGGGATTCTGAGAAATGCGACAGTGAGAGAAATACGCATAGCGAAACGTAACGACACATTATTTGATATAAAATAAGTAGTAGGATGCCCAGCTAAAAGAAAGATATAGTGTAGTAGTAGACCAAGACGGGAGCGTTATTTTTTCGGTATGTGCATTGTCACGGGTATTATCGATACACTATGTAGATTAAAGATAAGTTATCGGCTGTAGTTTTCGCTAATCCTCACTAACATTTCTGACGCAGATGTGGATGCAGAACAAATCCGCAAACGGAGAAGCCACAATTGTCAGAAGGAAAGACTCAGAGACTTCTCCGACCACAGCGACTGACCAACTCTATGTGTCCTCCCGTGTGTCCTCAGAGAAGACTCTATTCCTGACCATCTATCAATGTTCTCCCGTCTGCCGTTAGTAAGAACTCTGCTCCTGACCACCTCTGTGTCCTCCCGTATGTCCTCAGTGAGGACTCTATTACTGAGCAACTCTAATTGTCCTCCCGTCTGCCCTTAGTAAGAACTCTGCTCCTGACCACCTATGTGTCCTCCCGTCTAACCTCAGAGAGGACTCTATTCCTGACCACCTCTCAATGTCCTCCCGTCCGTCGTTAGTAAGAACTCTTCTCCTGACTACCTGTGTCCTCCCGTCTGTCCTCAAAGAGGACTCTTCTTCTGACCACCTCTCACAGTATTCTTCCTCCTGTCCTCAAAGAGGACTTTGCTTCTTACCACCTTCTCACAATATTGTCCCGTCTTTCCTCAGAGAGGGCACTGCTCCATACCAACTTTCTCAGTGTCCTCCCGTCTGCAGTCAGTGAGGAGTGAGGGCTCTACTCCTGACCACCTCTCACAGTGTCCTTCCGTCTGTCCTCAGTGAGGACACCGCTCCTGACCACGTCTCACAGTGTCCTGCCGTATGTCCTCAGTCCACGAGAGGACTCTGCTCCTGACTACCTCTCTCAATATCCTGCCGTCTGTCCTCAGACAGGACTCTGCTCCTGACCACCTCTCTCAATGTCCTGCCGTCTGTCCTCAGTGAGGACTCTGAGCCGCTGCTGCGGCCGCGGCGGGGCACCGAGCGGAGTCCTCTGGGCGGCCACCACTCCAGCTCGCTGTCGCCGATGGTGCTGCGCCTGCGGCGACTCGGCTCCCTGGACAACATGGCCTCGGTCGACCGGCAGCGCGAGCGGCAGCCGGACGACAGCAGGGTCAAGGTCGACCAGATCCACGACCAGGTGAGCAGACCGAGCTGTGACGTCATGGGACCAGGTGAGCGCGGCAGACCGAGCTGGGACGCCATGGGGCCAGGTGAGCGTAGACGGGCCGAGCTGTGACGTCATGGGACCAGGTGAGCGCGGCAGACCGAGCTGGGACGTCATGGGACCAGGTGAGCGCAGCAGACCGAGCTGTGATGTCATGGGACCAGGTGAGCGCAGCAGACCGAGCTGTGACGTCTCGGAACCAGGTGAGCGCAGCAGACCGAGCTGGGACGTCACGGGACCAGGTGAGCGCGGCAGACCGAGCTGGGACGTCAAGGGATCAGGTGAGCGCAGCAGACCGAGCTGTGACGTCATGGGACCAGGTGAGCGCAGCAGACCGAGCTGTGACGTCATGGGACCAGGTGAGCGCAGCAGACCGAGCTGTGACGTCATTGGACCAGGTGAGCGGACCTAGAGGTATGGTGGGCCAAGGGGGTTTCGCTCATGCGGGAGGGATTGGTAAGTTTGGTTCAGCCTGGTGTCAATTTCAGAAGGCGTTATTCGTTACAATTAGACAGGAGATCGGCAGCAAGGGGATGCCTCGGTTACGATATGTCACTCCTGATTATGCTGTGTTACCACCACACTCATACAATGGACGCACCTTGCCGAGTATAACGGTGATCCAACGTCTGACTGCCCGCCAGCAGTGTGCACACCGGCAGACATTGCACACGCCACACAGTCGTTGGAGTCGCTTCGAGCGTTAGTGCTGACTGCTCAGTCTGCTTTATATCACCCAGGGTCGGGTCGGGGTATGCAGCTCCGCAGTGGGTGACCTGACCCGCCGACCGCCGTAGCGTCCCGTCTCCCTACCCTGGCGCCGCCGATCGCAGAGATGTTAGACGGCCGGATAGGCCGGGTCTGGGCAATCCCAGCAGCTGTGTGAACGCGTGCGCTGCCCGCTGGTAGCTGTGTAAGCCGAGCGGCGGCGGCGGGGCGTCAGCGTGCCGTGAAGAGGCGGAGGTCGTTCGGCTCCTGAGAACGCGAGCTCACGCCGCAGAGAACCGCTCGAGGTCGCCGGCCGTCCTCGCCAGCTGCTCGAGCGGATACTGACGACGGCTGCAGGGTATTCAGCCAGGGTACTGACGACGGCTGCAGGGTATTCAGCCAGGGTACTGACGACAGCTACAGGTTATTCAGCCAGGGTACTGACGACGGCTGCAGGGTATTCAGCCAGGGTACTAACGACGGCTGCAGGGTATTCAGCCAGGGTACTGACGACGGCTGCAGGGTATTCAGCCAGGGTACTGCAACGACGGCTGCAGGGTATTCAGCCAGGGTACTGACGACGGCTGCAGGGTATTCAGCCAGGGTACTGGCGACAGCTGCAGGTTATTTAGCGACAGCTGAATGGAGCCCGCGTGGCATTAGCCCGCGGCATTGAGCCATTTAATGATTCGAGTCGCGAGCTTTGCTGATTCTAAAATTAGCATAGGAACTGCAGTTCCCATGGCAGCAGAGCGAGGTAAAATTTAAAGGAACAAGTCAATGGCAAGCACTGTCCAGGGCAACCGAGAAGAAAGGTTGTAGTTCACATACCGCTTCAACTCAGCTACAGAGATGTATACGTATAGTATATACGTATCGTCTTATTCATATGATGATGTATCAGCCAACTCACACAGTCCCAACACACTCAACTATACAAACGATATTAGAGGTGTTCGAGCAGCGTTAGTGTGTCACGAAATACAAATATTATATCAGCCCAACATTTGTGTCGTAAATATCGCGTACATTCAATGCTAGTTGTCATAATAGTTATACACGGTTTCCCAAAATTTCCAAGAGCAAAAAAGCTGACATGCAGTTATCAAATGCAATATAGGTAGGTACAGAGTGTTTCATATAAACGTCAACCTTATTTGCTTTGGCTGATATCTACCAAGGTTTACCGACAATGAAATCCCCTACATACCATTCGAAAGAGCAGATAATTTAATTTGAGACCATCATAAGCCTATATCGATAACTATTCCCATGTGGCTAAACGATTTCGAAAGAAAAAAGTTGTATCAAACTCACTGAAAGGATTTCCGTGTTCATCGACGTTCATATCTGCCGCGTGTTTATCTGAAGAGTACTTAGGTCCCATTCGAAAGAGCGGACAATTTCCATTAGGTAGTCTATTTTAAACATAACTTAATAGCTATTCATAAATTATTGTCTACACAATACACAAATGTTGATGAAAACCAGGGCAAGATATTTATTGGATTTAAAAGCATTTTCCGTGCAAGACCGTTTCTCGTTTCACCTTCGCTGGCGACAGCTTTTTCGACTTCGTGCAGCCATCAAATTAATTGCTATTAATATAGGTATGTCTGTGGTAGTCTGAAACCAAATTGTTGCTCATCTGTGTTTACTCTTTCAGCTAAAATTACTACAAATATTAAGTATGAACCGATGAATATAAGGGTGATATTTGTATGAAACACCCTGGATATTTTTATGAAACACCCTGGAAGTAACGTATCCTGAATTATTAACATGTTGACTTGTATTTGTGCTCGCGTTATGTGCTCTATTATGCGAGCGCATGTGTTTAGCGCCAATCACACAAGCACTCCGACAGAGTAGGCACTAGGCACAGAGAGGAGCGATACTAAGCACATCCTCAACTGCAGCAGCACGCGCAGAACGCATCATCCACTGCAAGTCTTTGTACGCTTGGTTATAATATTGAATACATTATTTTGTGAAAGGCGAGAGACATTACTCTGAACCCCTCCCAGACCTCCAACAGCCAGATATAGTTATCTACCAATATCAGTTACGACACCAGACTATTGTTTCTAAATATACCAATACAATTCGTATGAATAAAGTTGCGATATTCGTAAATCCACCTAATCACAGTCCTGTGGCTGGTTGCTAACCTGAACCCCCCGTGTTCCAGGTTCAAACGGCCGTGCAGCTGCTGCAGACGCTCACGGCACGGACGGCCGACCGGCCCCCGAGCGCCACCTGTGATCAGCAAACGCAAACTGAGTTTCCCACCCGGATGCTAGAGGAGTTCGTGTCGCGCAACAAGGACAGAGTGCTGGCGCTGCTCGGTGTCAGCGCCGACGGCTCCAAAGTGACCAACGCGATGACTAATCCGCGATCGCCGCAGCGCGGGGTGACGTTTGCGCTCGGCATGGCGGCGGGCAGGAATGACAGCGCGCAGCGAGCGCGAACGCCCTCGCAAGTCACCGATTTTTAGCCGGGGATTCGCGCCGCGCACCGGCGTCCGCGTGGCCACTCGCGAGTGGCGATACGCTGTCGCCGGGTTTTATCTTTCGAGAGTCGTGCGTTTATACCGCGAGTGCCTGTGCCGCGTGGAAGGAAGCTGAGAGAGTCGGTGCGAGTTTGAGACATGTTCCCGCCCGACTTTGTGATGCGTGGTGCGTGTCACAGCGGCCGCCGTCGGCACGCCATATTCCAGTCTAGTCAGATCATCTTTTGTATATACTTCTCGCACTCGTTTCTGTGATCTGCCCATGCCCAAATAAAGACAATATATCAGCTCATCGACCAGCGGTCACACACCTACGATTGTCACATTTATGATTGCGTTGTGTCATATCTGCAACAGTCTACAGCCCCGAAGTGATCAGTTAGGTATGCGCGACTGTCATATAATGAAATGAGAAAATATCTGAGCGTCGCAGCGTGGTCGGTAAAGAAAGGTCAGCACATGCAAACTTCACAAAACCCATATTTTCACAACGTATATACATACAACAAAACGTTATGCATCGGGGCTAAACAAAATCAAACAAAGCAGAACACTCACTTGTTCCGCTAATTCCACGCGATTACCCGCACAGGAAAGTATCCCCACTCTCCGGGGTCTCACGAGCAAGAGCTCACGGAACCGAGCTCAGTTAGCGACTGTGGCAGTCACGCGGTCGGGTCAATGTCAGGTCAAGAGCGCCCCGCGCGGACCAGTGACGTCACCGTGATGGTCACAATTCACTTCTTCACATGTTCCATTCTAGCTCTAGGGAATCCCGAGGAAAGTACGTTATTTACTGTGTTTCGCCTCCGCGCGGGGTTTGCCGGGAATCTGACGCGGAAACGGGAAAGGTGCTCCCGCCCGCAGTCGACAAGATGGCGACGTGAAAGGTGTATGAACATTGAGCAGTCCGGGCATGAGCTAATACGGCTTTTAGTCAGTCGATTTTGCCGAGAATTTGTCGACTATGCGACTCACTCATTACAGGGACCAATGCCACATTGTCTCGCTGCATCTAGGCTGATACCGAAGGATACAAATAGACTATATGCGCTTTAGACCGACTGTCACGGCCATATAACGTCCATCCCAAGTCGCAGGTTGCACCTCGCCAGGATGATAAACAATAAGTACGTTACCAAGTACCCAGCCACACTGGTCATTGTCAACCCCAATGACTTATAAACACGCTCTGGACGGACTGAAGCCAGGCGCAAAGGCGCCATCCCATCAGAAACCAACACGTGACAGTCAATGAGAAGTTTATTGAAATGCACATGTTTTGAAACTCACAATCTTTTGGCGTCAAAACTCGTAACAAAGTACAAAAGTCAACACCGAGACAGCTCTAGAGGGCCGATTCTCACCAAAAACAAAAACGGAGAGACAGCAAAGCAGATTCTTGCGCACTGGCCAAAACTTGAAATTACTCAGTTTTGTACTCACATTGTATTATGACCAGTACATATGGTGTGGTGGTCGGGGCCGGCCGTCCGGCGGGCCGGTGACCTGACCGTCGGCGGCCGACCCCGCTGCCGGGGCGCCCGCCAGAGGCACGGCGCCCCGGCTGCCGCCCGCGGCTCGCTCGCGGCCGCCGGCAGCAGGACGCTCGGGCTGGTGACTCGTGATGTCCCGCAACATGTGCACGCACGTACTCAGACTCTCATTAGCGACAAACGGCATGCAAGGTGGGACCGTCCTGCACAGCGGCGTGCAGCGCGGCGCCGCCGGGCCGATCTACCACCACCCGGCCGGCGCCGCACGGCCGCGGTGGAAAGGCGTCACGCGCCAAATCAGAATGGTTGGGGCCGCGCCGGGCCGCGCGCGTTTGGTGACGGATGGTCGGGGGCGTCGGCCGGCGCGCCCCACGCTCGCGTGTGTGATGATGCTGGCGAAAACACGCTACTCTCGGAAACGCGTCAGAGCGACGCACACTCGATCCTTTTAAACGGCGCCATTCTGATTTGTGTAATCAAGCGGTTTTATCAGTAGTCTCGCGCTCTCGCTCAATAAAGGAAAGGTGGTGTCGCTGACGGAGGTGGCGGCTCGCAAGGGCGCCGACGCTCCAGCTGTTATCTACATGGCGGGCGGCCGGCCGGGGCTGCCCGCCGCCGCCGCGCCGCCGGGCGGAACAGGGCTAATCTGACGGTGGCTGGGAGGGCGGCGGCGGACGGCGGCGGCGGCGGCGGAGCCGGGCCGCGCCGTCTAGGCTTGGCTCTCGGAGGTAGTGTTCTCCACCGGCTGGGCGTCAGCCTGGCGAGAGACAGACAGACGCGGCGTCAGCCACATACGTGGTGTTACTACCGAGCGCAGGCACACCAACCGACCGGAGCACCGCCAACCGAACTCCAACATCCACCAGACAACGACGCAACTTGTAAATTGTAACGGACGTTGTGACAAAATACTTAATATCCACAAAGGTGAAGAAAAAAGACATCAGAAATCATGTTTCACCCACCACATCATCTGATAATTCAAACCCACATGGAAGAATGTCAAAGTACCACACGTTCCATACACTGCGGCAATATGTCGTGCCACGTGTGTCCACTGTGCTGCGTGAGCGAGCGGTGCTGCCACTGAACTGACCTTGGCCGGAGCGGGAGCCTCCTTCTTGACAGGGGCAGTCTCCGGAGCGGCGGCAGGGGGCGCCGCCTGAGGAACACCAGACAGCTCAGCATGCAGGCTGGGGCCCGGCGAGCAGGTGCAGCGCGAGCCCCGCACAGTGACGTGCCGACGAACTCGCTCACAAATACAGAGACACCAGAGTGCGACCCGTACCCGGCCCAGAACACAAACCAACCAAATAAATAATATCAAAATAAACGCTACCGGGTGTAAACAACGAAGATATAAAATCATGCAACGCCTCTGCTCTTGCCTCTGATGGCGATATTTCCGGAGTTTGCAAGACAAATATGCCGGGAAGGCAAGGCGGCGTGGTTTTCTATACATCTCTCTATCGATTCACTCACCTTCTCTTCCACAGCGCCTCCGTTCTCCTGAGCGTCTCCCTCGCCCTGCAAAGGGTAACAGCCACTAAATACACACGGACGACTGAGCGGGCGGGGACAGGCAGATAACAGGTCACAAGGCGGGTCTCAGCGGTGCTGCTCCACGGACCATGCACGTGCCAATGTACACGGGGAACGGCCAGCCACTCACTAGCTCCTCCGGCTTCGCTCACCTCAGATTCCTCAGTATCCCTCGCCCTGCCGCGTTCCCTTCCCCCCCCCCCCTCCCTCGCGTCTTACCTTGCGGGCGTCCTCGCGGGATCCGGAGCGTGGCGCGCCGCGTCCGCGTCCAGCACCCCGTCCGCGTCCACGTC
>JARBER010071178.1:0-11778 GCA_030265075.1 Balanus glandula | reverse complement strand
GGCCTCTGGGCGGCCTCTGGGCGGCCTCTGGGCGGCCTCTGGGCGGCTCTCTGTGCGGCTCTCTGGGCGGCCTCTGGGCGGCCTCTGGGCGGCCTCTGGGCTGCTCTAGACAGCTCTGGCTGCGCGGCTCTACACGGCTCTGGCTGGGTGGCCTCTGGCTTCTCCAGCCGTTCTCTGGGCGGCTCCAGGCAACACTGAGTGCACGTGCAGTGTGCCGTGGCGTGGCCGCAGCTGTCAGCCGCCGCGACAGCCCGGAGGCCGGAGCTGACTGAGCTGTTCAAGGCTGACCGGCCGGCAGCGCGCCGCGCTAAATGGTGCGTGGCCTGAGGTGCGGCGTGTGGTGAGCGGCGGCACAAACCGGCCAGCTTCAGTAGCTCTGCATGCTGGACCACAGCAGTTCTACGCAGGCCTACAGAAGCTATACAGTCTACATGGGCCTACAGTAGAGCTAGAGTCTACACAGGCTCGTAATAGCTCCACTCAGTAATTCAACAGCTCTAAACAGGCCAACAGTAGCTCTACACAGGCGTATGTACAGAAGCTCTACAGGGGTCTACAGTAGCGTAATGTCTACACAGACCTGCAGTAGCTCTACACAGGCCTACAGCAGCTCTGCACAGGCCTACAGTAGAGTTATATAATGCTACACAGGCCTACAACAGCCATACACAGGCTGCCCCGACTTTGGAGCTGGGACGAGGATGAAACTGACCTATCCGGTCAACCGAGCGGTAAAGTGATATGGCTGAGCTGAACTGCTAACCTGTGGTAATGTGGTATTCTGCCTACGTTTATGCTGCTGGAGGATAATTTTCTCGTACAATATCCTGTCGGCGCTTTTACACTTCATTTTTTAATAAAATGATTGCTGGATATGTTAACAATTTCTGAGAGTGGCGAGATAAGTTACAGGTTTACAGAGACATCTATTAGGATTGATTCATGTCAAGCATTTGTTAATTATTTTCATTTAGGGGTTTCTAGAAATAAACGTAATATTTACCAGCATGTAGTCTCCCGCAAAAGTTCTGTCTGGCAAAAGTTCTGAACTTACGGTCTTATTAGTGCTGCATGCAGCCAAATTAAAAAAAAAATATTGAGCTTACCCCAATATGATATATTGCGAATGACCTCAAGCTAGTTATTTTGAATTCCGCTGCATACAGCACCGATTAGCGGGCAGTTCATGGGGGAGACTGTGCACTGAACTTTTGCGGGTTACTGCACCTACGTACCGGAATTTCTACATTCGGCAATTATTACATTGCATTATTTAAACTCGCCTGGAAAACACCATCGTTGTAAATTGGACGTCAAATTGGACTCTGCATACCAAACAGCTGACTTCAGCAGCTGACTTCACAAAAGCAAAATACCCGACAGGAATCTGAAGAGAGTGCGGCAATATCTTTGCAGTTTGCACTGACGCGTCATACGATCTCTTATCGGCATGATGTCAGCCAGCGGCGGAACAAAGCCGGGGTCTGCTATTTTATCGCCACACTCACTTTGGCAACTCCTGTCACGCGTTGGCGAAAATCCCGAGTGCCCTATCAGATGGTACACACCTACGAGTGCCGCCTGCAGCCATTAGTGGGGCTCGGCAGTGCTCGGCACGTCGTGTGCCTGAGACAGTGGTATGAAGTGGCCACGCCATTAGAACATCGTCCCATTTATTTCGATGAGTTGCTCAGACGGCTAACGCTAACCAGGTCCACTGTCAATAATTGGTCCGGTTGGCGGGGCAATCCTTTGGGCCCGCGCCCACGCCTCTTATTTCAGCCAATCTCCGCGAACAAAGTGTCCCGCCGAGTCGAAGTCCGCCGCGGGCGCCGTCCGCGGACAGACGCCGTGCCGACCAATCAGAGGGCACGGTTTGGGCCGGCCGCTTCCTGGCTTCCTGAGCCACCTTTAGAGGTCGCACGTGCGCTGTGTAACGTATTATGATGGTACGATTTCGGTTTGTCATGCTCTTCAAATGTCGCAGTGTAAATTATTTGTCCGTTCTTGTACTGGAATGTGTTATGCTGTAAGTGAATAATGTTAATGTTAACGTTGTGTAATATGTGGATGTTTCGCTACAGTGAAAAGAAACTGAGTTTTCACGCGTAGAAAGTTACAATAGATAAGATCCAATGACTGCCGAATCGACACATTAAATCCATATTTATGTAACAATGATAAGTTATCAGTCGGATTTAAGTTAACGAATACTGTTTTAAGCAATGTATACAATTGAATTTGCATTTTATTCTCCGCTCTCTTCCTCAAGTCGAGAGAGCGCTCTCTTAAATATTCCCTGTTCATGCTCAAAGTTCGTTCTTCGTAATTCGGGAGACCATCGGTCTCGATGAAGTTGAAAGGCCTGTATAGTGTAGAAGGGTAGAAACTCTATCGCAGCACAGATGAAGATAACAGCAACGTGATGAGCGGTGGCACACTGCACACTCCGGGTTCGTCGGTGACTGCGTCAGTCACGTAAATCGTAAATAGGAGGCGGACGAGACGGTCAGACGTCTGGTCGGCGGAGTCGGAGAGGTACTGCCGGCCGCATGTCCTGCCGCCGTCCAGGCCCCGCGTGCCCGACATCACACGTGGTCGTGGGAACCAGTACGGCGGACACGCGGGCATCGCTGCCAAGTGTCGCAACAGTGGTGCCGGTACCAGAGAGGATGAGAGCATTGAAACGGCGGCGTGTCACAGGCATATTTTTTACTAGCATTATCCTTGAAATGATGAAATTTCCTGCACTTCCTCTTGCTCTCTTCATACCCTCGATGCTTGTTCTGCCGCCGTGCTGCCACGGGCCCTGACCTTGAGACTGCCGCTTGTGGAAGGAGTAGTGGGTTATCAGCGATCAGGTCCAGCACTGGTGGGAAGGTTAATCTGTGATCAGGCCCGGCACTGGTGGAAGGGGTAATCAGTGAACAGGTCCAGCGCTGGTGGAAAGGGTAATCACTTAAGCTTCCAGGCCCGGAACTGGTGGAAGAGGTAATCAGCGTCCATGTCCGGCACTGGTGGAAGGGTAATCAGTATTCAGGCCTGGCACTGGTGGAAGGGGTAATTGCAGCGTCCAGGCCTGGCACTGGTGGACGGGTAATCAGCGTCCAGGCCAGGCACTGGTGGAAGGAGTAATCCATGATAAAGCCCGGCTGTGGTGGAAGAGGTAATCAGCGATACAGCCCAGCACGGCGCTGGTGGAAAGGGTAATCGACAATCAGGCGCTGCGCTGGTGGAAGGGGTAATCAGTGATCGGGCGCTGCGCTGGCACTGTGATTAATGCTCCGAGGCAGGTGAACGGATTGAATGGCGCCTGATTTATCCAGCCGTCTCGATCGAGGTCGGTGCATTGTTCTCGGCTGCCGATCGGGAAAATGTCGCCACCGGAGAGCCAGTGCCGCCCCTCTCATGGCTCGAGTCGGCGACACACACTCACACCGCCGCTGTCTCACGCTGTGACCGGCCGCCAAGTGTGCCTGATGGATGGAATGGATGGTATACGCGGCTAAAGCTGTGATCCCGTCCCCAGGCAGTCGGCAGAAGCCCGGGAATGTGACCGGGTTAATCAGAGCTATTTCATAAAATGTTCTTTCGGACTTGATTTGTGCTGCGCCAGCACCGAAGCCTTCAGGGTGACTGGGATAAACGAAGCAGAACCTTCGTTCTGCTTCGTAAGTATTTTATTAATATTATTTTTGAATTGCACTTAACACTCCACATGAATATCAATATTGCTGTTTCTGCAACAAAGATAAATGTGTCATTTCAGACAGTTATGTTTTGTAAGGTTTTATATGTTGAATTATTAATAATGTATTTTGGTTGTGAGTCTGCAACTTATCCAACTACTTACTCGATTATTTTACCTAGTTTTGGCTGCTTTGTGCCACGAGCAGGAGCCCGTTTGTCTCACTCTCTATGGTTCCAGCAAAAAATCGTCGGTCTCTTCAGATCGTACATGCAACGCGTCAGACTCGTGGAAAGCAACTTGTTGAGCATTTGGTGGTGAGTGCTACCAAGTGTTCTTTAATAGGACATTTGTAAAGACAGCAGCACTCCTTGTAGATGCTCTTTGTGCACAGAAGTCAGGCATTGATTGATCAATGAAACACGGCTGGTCACTTTAAAACGAGCTGAAATTGAATGCGAAATCAGTGAAACTTATTCATTTTATGCATTTTAAGGGTAGCCAAATTTAAGCATTTGCACATCAAAGAATGCTACCGCCTTTTATCAAAGCAGCGCCCTCGTTTTCTTCGTGAGCTCGTGTTCAGCGCTCACATGGGGGCAACAGTGAATACTGCTGCAGTATTCATTGTCGGCGAAAATATACTCATTGCCGGCAATCAGGATGAGCCAATGGTTAGTACAGTACGTGGTCAGCCGATGTCACGAACGAATCTTATTAACATGTGTATCGTGCTTCGCTAGCACCTTGCACCACACACAGCAATGGTGGTAGCTAAAATCTTGAGCAATTTTGTATATAACCAATGCGCTATTTCGTCACGGTTCAGAGAGCATGTTCTCTGAGCATGCTCATGTACGCAGCAGCTGCAGCTGGTGCCCACACACACACAGTACGGTTTTGTGGCGCACATTTAGGCACTCCTTCTGCCACGTGCCTGCCTGGACATGATGCAATACGTGCTGCACTGAGCACGTATAATGTGGACATAACCATTTTGTCGGAGATTCAGTCACCATAATCACGGGTTGCTCTGCGCCATAGAGCTCTCTCGCGTCCTCAGTACAATGTAGCGGGAGATTCATTTCACTGCCGAGGGAGTGCATTATCCGCCAGCCGAGCCGTCACTGGCCGCAGAAAATGCGTGAAATTACACTCCTCCCAGCAATAAATAACGCTGCTGAGCAAGATCTTTGGTTATTACCCGCGGCTGCATCTATTACATATTTCACTGCTATTAACGTCGGTGGCCGCCTTTGAAGTTTATCATGAAGTGTCACGTCTCCGGCACGCTTGTCTTGTTGTGTCCTATGATATTACACTTACTGATTTATGGAAAGTAGGCATCATATTAATTATCAACCTATATTTAGTAATGTTTTCTGGCGGTGCACAATCATTGTCGTTTCAGACACGTGCCTTATGATGAATTTATAGCACGGAATAATAGTACGAATTATAATTTCGCTCGCTCATCTTTATTTAATTAAACTATAATGCTTGTGGCTAACGGGCTTATCTCGTAAAATTTAATGTTATTGTCGTGTTAAAATAGTAAACTTATGTCGAAAAAAGTAAAACTAGCTATCTTACGCTACGTGAAATCTGAATCACCAAATGTATGAGGTAACCTTATAGCATACATGCAGTTCAATAGTTCATAGTTTTAACAAATATGCGGCCAGTGCGATATTATAGCATATCAGGCTGTTTTTTTCATGTGCTATAACTATAATCAAATGGGGCAGTGATGTTCACGCGCACACTGCACACGTGTACTGTGACCCAGCGTTTGATTTGTGGACATAACCACTATAGTAATGTGAGCCTCAGCCTAATGTGAGATCAAATCACACACCAAGTTTCATGTTAATCGGTCCAGCCACTTCCAATCAACAGCAAGATACCATTGTCTGACACCCCTGGCACAACACGTGCCACGCACCACTGATACCTCACGTGAGACATAACATTCCAACACAATATTTTGCTCAATGAGGTTAACAGATGGCGAAGAGCGCGGCAAATCAGATGCGGGATTCAAGCATTATAAGCTCATCAAAAGCGTTATGGTCGGGTATAACGCTTTTATAACGCAGGTCTACCCTGTCAGGTCGGCCGCTTATATGTGACAAAAATGTCTATATTATTGATAACTCGCGAGTGCTTCGTAATCACTCGTAAATATTGTTCGACGCTGCAGTCGGTGACGTGACTGACCTCAACCTCGTTAATCGCCAAAGGATGTCGATTTTTGCAGTATTAGGTAATTTAACGCTTACAAGCAGCAAATGTTGGAGTCTGTACTTCAGAATTTTAAAATGCCGTTTTCAGAAACAATTTCCCGGCTTATGGGAAAATTGCCTCGATTCAATAGCCATCTATGCTACTTCACCATTTGAAAGTTGATGATGTTAACGGTTTTTATTTGAATAAGCCAAGTGGGACACTCTTAAAACATAATTTTTGAACAGCTGATTTTGTCCTAAGTAAGCTGAATCCGAAGCACCTCCCCCGAGTCTCGAAGAAGTACCGAAAGCTCTCCATAGCCGATCAAAGCTACTTAAAATGAACTTCGTTACGTTTTCAAACAATACGTAGGTAAAATTGTCTTCCTTGACCTCCACTCTGACTTTCTGCGGAACCAAATCTGGCCTCCAAAGGGCCGATTCTGCTTTGAAGAGGGCCGATTATGGTCTTTGGGACAATTTTAGTTCGTGAAAGGCATATTTTAAACAAAATTGCATTCTTAACTGAATTTTTATTTATGGTCAGAACACAAAAGGGCCCACCAAAGCTTGAAGCTTCCCACTAAAGCTGAGGTGTCATGCTGCAATAACACTTACCAAGGTCTGGGGGCCGACTTTGCTACATGAGCCATTCCCTGCCCGATTCCTGAATCGGCCACTGCACTTACGGCACCACGAGGTGGTCTAAATGAATCAAATCTATTGCGGTCCTTGCTGACTTAGACCAAAACAATACCTACACCTGTTTATCTTTAGCACCACCGAAGTTTACGAGAAGCTGTCGTAAAACTGTCATGAATGTTGTTAGATTGTTTGCAAACAAAAGCATCGTCACGATTTTTGTTATTTGATCATTGATGCACGTACTTACGGCAGATACTTGGACTAGCCAGCCAGATTGGTGGTCATATCAGCTTCCTCCCGCTTCTTACTCGACCGCAATCTGATCCAATGGTGCGATTATGTCAATTTAGTGCTTATGAAATGAGTTTTTGTCGCTATCTAACACGGGTATCAAACCCTTCGCTGTCAGCAATTAAAAATGAAGTGATCGAAAAAGTGACTTGAAAACAATGAACAGTGATCCGTATCATGTTTTCTTTTTGGCTAGCATCAGCTATCAGAGGAGTGTAGTGTCAGTTTGCGATGAGCGAACCCTCCCGGGGACAGGCAGGGCGCGCTGTCTGAATGTAAGCAGGCGTATCGAGGCTGCCGCTAATGTCCAACTTATGTCCGAATGGGACTGCATGGATCTATGGTATATGACAGTCCGACATGTAACCGAAATACGATGCCATTGTATGGTTGTAGGTTAATCTTTGAAACAAGATTGAGATCTCGGCAGTTGTATTGTGTATCTGAACTGGCACGTTCATTGGCACTTCTGTGCTCATCACTCGTAGCACACATCTGCGCATGGCACAAAACACACATACATATATGCACTAGCAGCCATATCGACTATGGTGCACTATTGAGCCATCATAATCGAATATCCCGTTACACAACAGCACAGCAGCATCGGCAGATTGGCACTTGAAGAAACATGGCATTAGCACACATCGCACAACATATACACAGCGCATATCACGAGAGCAAAAACTATAAGGCCCAACATCACATGACCATTTGTCCATTTGGAATGCGGGCTCCCTGGCCCCTGAAGCGGCAGTGTCCCAAGGCACGGTGTCCCCAGCGTCGCCGCTCACCAGGGCCTCCAGTGGGCCTCCTCGTCCAGGGCGCGGTTGTGTGCCACCAAGTCCAGCGGCCGCGGGCTGTCGGCGCGGCCCTCGCACGAGTCGAACGAGCGCTCGGACGAGCAGGGGCTGTGGGGCGGCGAGCGCGACTCGGTCGGGTCCCAGGAGGGCGCCGGACTGGCCGAGCCGACGCTGGAGGAGGAGGCGAGCGAGCCGCCGACGCTGCCCGCCGCCGCCGGAGCCGCGGCCGGCTCCGAGCTGCACATCACCGACAGCGGGCCCTGGAGCGAGGCTGCCGACTCCACCACCGCCCCCGCCCCGGTCATGGTGCCGGGCAGCAGGAAGGCGATCTGGCCGCCGGGCAGCGCGGCGGGCAGCAGCTGCAGACTGCCGAGACCGGCGCTGATGGCCGGCACGGCGGCCACCGCCTGGCCGCCGCCGCCGGCCGCCCCCAGGTGCGCCATCAGTCTCTGCTTCAGGCCGCTGTCCAGGCCGGCGTCGCGGCTCAGGTAGGCGGCCACCTCCTGACGGCACTCGACGAAGCCGTCACGGTAGCGCGCGGCGGCACGCTCCGGCCGCGCCTGCAGCGAGCGCAGGTGGTTGACGGCCATCTCCAGGATGTCGGCCTTCTCCAGCTTGGAGTGGCGCGCCGGGTCCTTCTTCAGCCCCTCCAGCACCAGGCTCTTCAGCTCGTTCAGACAGTCGTTGATGCGCGCTCGGCGTCGCTTCTCCATGATTGGCTTGTTCATCTGAGGGACACAGGCGAATTTCATGAATATCATGCTATCTCATGTCCGAAAAACGGGATTTCATATTATACGCAAACGAATAATTTTCATATGCCACCTAGGCAAATCTTTAAATGATGTTACAGTGGTTTACAGTTTCTTTGGCAATTTTTTCTTCTTCAAAAGTTCACTTAAAAATAATTATAATCCTCAAGTTAACATGATGTAAAATATTTTGTATTACAAAATACTAGTTCAAAACCAGACTCAGAATCAATACACCTATGAAAAATACAACTTTTATTTTAATTTTAATGGTAAAGACGATATAAAAAAGGAAGAATACAAACAATTTCTATTGCTAACCCACAAGATGTTCAGGAAACCATAGAACCCAGCCTTTGAAACTTACCCTTCTGCTATCAGACGTCCTTCCACTGCTCGGCATGGCTGCTTCCTTCTATAAATCAAGACGTTTCTCTCCCTGACCACTCTTCCTTTCAGCCTCAGCTGCACGGAGCTTGTCTCAACACGACCTCCCTCCTCGACTCGTGGCACGCGACTGCCGGTTGGCCGGCTCGTGGGCGCCTAGTGGGCGCTCGCCGGCCGGCCGATCGCAGCGCCCTCTGCACCCCCCCCCCCCAGCGGAGACGTCAGTCGGGGGGGGGGGCGGCGCGCGCGGCGTGACTGCCAGAGGTCAGGCGGCGCGTGGGACTCGGGTGCCGGTCGCGCGCCACGCCCGCCGTCCCGGCGTCGGCTGCCGTCTCGGTGGGGCTGGCGGCGGCCGGAGGTTGAAGGCATGTTGAGTGGTGGTGTGAGATGTGTAGGGAGGGAATATGATTCGCCAGTGGAGAGTCGCTGACTTGATTGGTGAATGTTTAAACAACCGATGAATGGTATATTTTTAGAAGACAAAAAACATTGCTGTTCCGAATACATCCATCAATGACTGTCTATCTACCCAACCAACCAACGAAATCACAACATTTTCCAGAAAATAAAGAATATATCTTCTCAAAACCGGAGGGGAATGCTTTTTTTGTTTATTTGACATAATTTACTGCGTGAATTGTAAACCCACAAAGAAAAATACTTGACCATTAACCAATCTCATAGACTGTCACATACGGTGGCTGGCCTGCAGCGCTGGTGTGCTCATTGTTGACTTTATCTGATGACTTCAGCAGATATGACGTCACGCCATCATGTGACGACCGTCACGGGTCGTGGATGCCACACAGCCGTGCGTGGGACACGGGAAAACACAGCACCACCACAGCTCTGTAGCTGGTGCCCTTTGATCACCGTAAGACGCGGAAACTGCAACGCCACGCTCCAAACCATGAAGATAGCACCAGAGACTGCATCGCCGGGGTAAGGGTAGCACCGAACCAGGTTTTGACAAATTTACACTAAGGAAAAACAAATATACGAAGAAAGTTAACAAATATAAAAGTAAGAAACATGACAGAAAACACTTCGAGTGCTTTACTCAAAACTTTAAACAAGCCCAAAATGCGAAGTTCCTAAAATATCTCGCTTCATACGCCTTATGGTCCTAAAAATGATAACGTTGTACAGTTCCCGGATGAGACGAAATAAAAGAAAGGTTAGTTGCAAACATTTGATTAGAACAATACGATTTACATGATTTTAACATCATCTTAGGGATATGTATAATATTGTAGTGACGTATATAACTGTTTATGACACCTACCCCTGAACTGTGACCGGCTGCAAGCTGACAGACACTGAGGAGTGCAGGGAACTATAGGAGGCACTGAGAAACCTACAGCCAATGAAGTTCAGCCGTCCATGAACGCTGTGGTCAGGATGGGCGCACTTGTGGCCAATCTACTAAAATCAGATACGGTTATGTGGTCATAAAGGTACAATTAGAGCAGGTAGGTAAGTGGAGGGGTTTTGACGGCAGCTCTTGCGTGACGTAATCGTATGATGTAGTGCGAGAATAGGAATAGGAAGCGATGGAGCATGTCGTTTGATGAACATGAATGAATTAAATGAATTAAACAAAATGATATAATCCTTGATTATTTTAAAGTTCGGTAAAGCTCATATGTTTTTTTATATATAAAATGTATTTATTATCATCATTGAATTGAACGTAAAGTGCTTAAACCACATACATCAACCAGTGCATGACGAAGCTCATTCGTAGTTTTAATTGTAAACGACGGAAACTCGCTGGCGGTGAGCTTAGACTCTGCTGAAATAATCAGCTAACTATAGGCCAGGCTGGACAAGCACTGGACAGTGGACAGTGGACAGTGGACACTATCGATGTCCGTTGTGCCCATTTAGGAGGGCTGGAGCAGAGCCACTAGCCAAAGAAGCTTATTCCGATTGGGTCCAACAGGCCTATGCCTAGTTTCCGTATTGTGTACTCTACTATAGTTTGACATGATTTTCTTTATATTCTATAAGCCATAACAGTATAACACGACACCAATTATTTCTAAGTATTTGGTGTTTAATCAATTAACTAGAATTGATGTGCAGCAAATTTCTGTCATCTTTTGACTATTGACAACTATGGTTATCAATAGTCAAGTATGGTATAATGGTATGTGTATATCTATATGAATAATCAAATAGGGTATATGGTATATCAATATGGTATTAAGAACTACCACTATGGTTTGTGTGACTGCTAGGACAGTGAACTATCTCAGAATCTTTCTCTCCAGTACAGCTCCCACAGTGAGTTCTTTCTCCGGGTGATGCTGGAGGCGACCTTGAGACGTCCGCGGCGCGTCTAAGCTGCGCCACAAACGCCGCCGTGGGACGCGCCGCACACGCACCATCACACCCGGCGCAGATAATCCGAGCAAAAACGGCCGCTGGCACGGCGTCCGTGTACAACTGTGGCGGTCGGCAGGAGGCCGAGTGGCAAAGGCTGGCAGAAAAAGGCCGCTGGGGATGCGGCCGTGGACCGGTAAAAAGTCGGCGAATGCAGTGGCGGTGGGTTTTTGCGCGACGCGTGGCAGCTCGGTGAGCTGTGGCGGCGCGCGGGCGTTAACAGGCTGGTAATGGCCGGGCCGGGACCGGGCCGGGCCACGACAGACCCCGGTCTATCCGACACGTCCCGAGGACAGACCCCGATGCACCTTACACGTCCCGAAAACAGACCCGGTCCGTCGGACACGTCCCGAGGACAGACCCCGGTCCATCCGACACGTCCCGAGGACAGACCCCGGTCCGTCGGACACGTCCCGAGGACAGACCCCGGTCCGTCGGACACGTCCCGAGAACAGACCCGGTCCGTCGGACACGTCCCGAGGACAGACCCCGGTCCGTCGGACACGTCCCGAGAACAGACCCGGTCCGTCGGACACGTCCCGAGGACAGACCCCGGTCCGTCGGACACGTCCCGAGAACAGACCCGGTCCGTCGGA
>JARBER010071067.1:0-11778 GCA_030265075.1 Balanus glandula | reverse complement strand
GCTGAGCTGCGCTGAGCTGCGCTGAGCTGCGCTGAGCTGCGCTGAGCTGCGCTGAGCTGCGCTGAGCTGCGCTGAGTTGCGCTGAGTTGCAGTATGACAAAGTGAAGCTTGTGTCGGTTGGATGTCGGCCGGCTGGGTGCCGAGTCGTGATCAGCAATCGCTGTATAGCATAATGCCTTCCTCTGCACTCGAGTGGTGTCTAAATATGCTTACGGGTACAGAATAGTTCCATTTTTTGTTCGGCGGACAAACAGGGGGTTAAAAGCACCACATTACCTTACTGCGCGGAGTACACGTAGTTTGGGATTGCAAGGCCAGTGAGAATCAACATGCTAATATAGAGCAGCAGTTATGAAAAGGTGATGACCAAAGAACTCAATACATTATATTATAGCCGGCTCCTACGAAATTCTTGAGAGCATGCGTCATCGCAATCGCACCTGAGCCTTGGCTCACGCTGCGCTGCACGCGGCTGACACAAGACTACCGTCAGTCTGATCTGAGAATAGGCGCCGTCTGACCGACTGGACAGCAGACAGAGACAGACAGACAGACAGACAGACAGACAGACAGACAGACAGACAGACAGACAGACACACGGTGACTGCAAGGTGTGTGTGGCGCCGCTTGGGCGCGAGATGGCTCACGAGTCAAGACTTAGACAACTACAAGGCACGGAACCGTGACAATAATGGCGCACAAATCAGCGATAATTGCCAAATAGCGGCGTGGGTAGTTACTTTCCTCGGAGAGTATTTCCTGGAGATTTCGAGACAAGAAGACGAGAGAAGTACGCGATAATGGTCCTCGATTAGGTGTGGCGCTCTAGTAAAGGGGACAACTGAGTGCCCGCATGAATATTATATGGTTTCCTTTCGACAAAAGCCAAAGGGCACTGTGTACCTACCGTTTTAATTTGAGCTATAAGGGTATGCTATTGCGCTTGACCTATTTGAGCTGTGTCTCTCTGAACTTTATCAGATCAATGATACAAAGGATTCTGTTCGAATTTCCTTTGAGTTACGTAGCTGCTGGCACGCTTCCTCTTAATGCATTGAGGGACACAACAACCCACACCTAGCGTTCCTTTATATTTTAGAAGTTCAGAATCATGCAGTCAGGAAAACCAACTTACTATACCTGGGAGAAAATCCACAAATCTGCTGCGAACTGTAGGTTTATATGGAGAGAGATGAGCCTACGATCTAAAGTGAAATTAACCGGAAATGGCACCGACTTAACGAGCCGGAAGCTGACGTAATCACTGCTAGAAATTTCCAAGTGACTGCAAGAACCATCGAAAGCTATCCGGTCCATCATTGGGTAACATGACCGTAGTCCATAGAAGGCTTCTAACAGAAATTGCCAAGTGTCTGCAAGAGCCAACAGCAGTCTGGCTGGTCCATAATTTCGTTACATGGACCATAGTCCATAACAGGCTAACAAACTTCATCGGGGACACCCCGGTATAATCAGGTATCGTTCGGGTTCATTGGGAGTCCATGAGGGTGGATCAGGGTTCATCGGGAGTCCATGAGGGTGGACCAGGGTTCACCAAGAGTCCAGTAGGCATGAGTGAATCTTTTCAGAAAAAGTTGGTGAGGTAAAATGTCATATTTAATAATTTTTTGCATGGAAATGGTGAACAAATTCAATTTTGACGGCAAGAAATTTTATTATTTGTTATTTTTGCAAGGTGAAGGTGAAAAATGACTATAACGCCATGAAACCTGCAAAACTTGCCAAAGCTGGTAAGAGAAAACACAAATTTGGTGAGGCCAAACCAAAAGTTGATGGGACAGTGTGACCCCACCATTTGAATAAGAAACTCTGCCCGTGCAGCATGGTCGAATAGAGGTCATCAGGAGTCACCAGGCGTCACCAAACGTCATCAGGAGTCACGAGGCGTCACCAAGCGTCACCAGGCGTCCTCAGGAATCATCAGGCGTCATCAGGCGTCATCAGGAATCACCAAGCGTCATCCGAAGTCACCAGGCGCCATCCGGAGTCACCAGACGTCATCGGGAATCACCAGGCGTCATCAGTAGTCCCCAGGCGTCTTCAGGAGTCACTAGGCGTCATCAGGCGTCGTCAGAAGCCTTCAATGTCAAGCCGCCAATATCGTGAGCTATCAGGGTCTATTAGAGTCCATCAAGGGTAGTCAGGAGGCATCAGGGGTTCTTAAGACTGATCAGTGATAATCCTGAGACACTAGGAGCCATCAGAAGCCATCTGCGATAGTAAACAGCCCGATCGTGGAACACTCAGGGAGTCAGGAGCCAGGGCCACTCAGGAGTCCAGCGCAAGTTCATGGGAACTACATCAGGAGTTCATGAGAACTGCATCAAGAGTTCATGAGGACTGCATCATGAGTTCATGAGGACTACATCAGGAGTTCACGAGGAATACATCAGAAGTTCACGAGGACTATACCAGTAGTTAATGATGACTACATCAGGAGTGCATGCGGACTTCATCAGAAGTTCATGAGGACTTCAAGAGTGCATGAGGACAGTATCAGTAGTTCATGAAGACTACATCAGAAGCTCATGAGGACTACATCAGGAGTGCAGGAGGACAGTATCAGTAGTGCATGAGGACTAAGTCAGAAGTTCACGAGGATACATCAGGAGTTCATGAGCACTCCATCAGGATGTCATGCAGATGACTTCATCATATGCACATGAGGTCTACATCATAAGGACTCCATCAGAAGTTCATGAGGACTTCATCAAAAACTCGTGAGGACTACATTATAAGTGCATGAGGACTAAATTAGGAGTTCATGAGGATTCGTCGGTAGTTCATGAGGATTACATCAGGAGTTTATGAGGCTTATATCAAAAGTTCATGAGGACTACATGAAGAGTTCATGGTAAATATATCAGGAGTTCATGAGGACTCCACGAGGACTCGGTCGCGTCGATCGGGGGACATCAGGAGCCGCCGGAGGCCGCCGGGGGGCCGTCGGAGGCCGCCGGGGGGCCAGATGTCTCACTCGTCTGACGCGGCGCACCTCCCGCCCCCAGACGGGTTTCCGGCGCCGGCTCAGATCAAGGACGGCACCGGCGCCGCCTTCGCCATGCACATAGTAAACATGAGCGATACATCAGCCCGCGCGACGACGCCGGGTGGAGTCGGCAACGCGTCCCCGTTACGACGCCGGGGTGGAGTCGGCAACTCGTCCCCGTTACGACGCCGGGTGGAGTCGGCAACGCGTCCCCGTTACGACGCCGGGTGCAGTCGGCAACGTGTCCCCGTTACGACGCGGAGTGGAGTCGGCAACGCGTCCCTGTTACGACGAGGTGGGGTCGGCAACGCGTCCCCGTTACGACGAACATGAGGTAGCGGGCGGGCGTTCTGCTAAATAGTTGACCACCTAGGTTACGGGTGTAAGGCAGTCGCTATGCTTCGTTATAACCTTTGGAGGGATCTATGTTTACCTTTAGATATATCGTAGAACACATGGACCCGGTATAATCAACTGAGTGAGGTTGAAAATACTTTTGATTCTAGTTACCCACTTTCAAGTGAGATATTCCTGGTGAATGAACTTGGTTTCTCATTGCTAGTAAGCTTCGCGCCTACTTCGAATCGAGTCCAACTTACGCTAGACCACCTGCATTAGTAAACGATCCCTCCTGATCTGCGCTTCACAAATCACCAGGCACGAGGCATACAAAACGGTCGGAGTTCCCGAGCATTCGATAGACACGTGCGCTGGTGCTACATCCTGTACCAAGCCGTGCATGCATACATTCAGACACCCGACTACACAGGGCTGTTCTTCACTGATGATGCAAGTCGGCGTAGACCTCTCGCGACACTCGGCCTCCAGCAGAAAAAAAAACGGTAGGCGACCGAACGTTGCGTCAGAACGATTTGTTCCTGCGGGAGGGGAAGGAGGATGCTGACACGTGACCAGCATCCAAACAGCTTCATAACTGATCAGCGCCTCTGGGAGGCACGAGAGGTGTCGCACTGCTGATCTACCACGAGAAACGTGACGATCTCCCACGAGAAGCGTGGCTGATCTCACACGAGAAGCGTGGCTGAGACCCGGAGAAGCGTGGCAGTGCCAGGAGCGGTGTCTGGACTGGAAGGATGATGCCGATAAGTGCTGGTATAGGGACGGACATCCGGGGACGAGTACCACTGACCGATTGGTGTCAGGGACACTGCGGTTTTGTTTGTCCTTGTTTTGTTTGTTAATGGTTTTGTTTCACTTGTTTTGGCTTGTTTGTGTTTTTGTATGTTTTGTTTTCTTTGGCTGGTCGGTGGATTATCACCGTCGTCGAACATGTTAGCGAACCTCAAACGAATGTGGATTGTGGAGGTTTCCGAGAACCGAGGAGTGATCCGCAATTCAGATGCTAGGTTGATCAATAAACATCATTATAATTCATTTAATCGTAAAAACTAAGTTGGTGCTTTTGTTTTGATTACAAAATAAATGTGATCAATAGACACGTTGAGGTTTTTAGCCAGTTTTCAGTCAAGTATGACATATTTCCAGAATATCTATGAGTGACAGAAAGCGCTGCTCAATACAATATTTATTCGGCGTCTCAGAGGCTCTATCTTGGCACTAGCCGGATCGAACACATGCGTCCGCTTTGAAGGTGCATCAAAATGCGCCGAAATATTGGCCTTTTTTAATTAAAGCAAAAACACACTCTGAGTTTTTCCACTAAATCGATTTATATCATAACCGTGGTGAACTTATGACTCATCGGTCACACCTCGATAAATATGACTCGGGCACAACAGCGTAGCACATAATTTCTGGATATCTTTATACAGTATGCACTACATACATTTACCGACGCATGCTCTACATAAGTATACATACATGTGCTTCATGCATCTGAATGAATCCCTGCGTTTTGTGGAACAACAAATGACAGTGCATGACGGAGTATGCCGCCATGACAGGAAGTGCAACGAATTGTTTGCACCCTCTTTCTGCATATTCGTGCGTCGTGTGGTTTGCATAGCTGTGGTGTCTGTCTCTTTATGCAGGCTTATGATTGTGGTCTCTTGAGCGGTAGCCTGTATCATGGCTTACCACTCTTTCTTACCGCCTTATGCGCCGTCGACCGGGTTTGATTCCCAGTGGGATCCTGGTGTATTACATGCGTCACCTTTAAGCTCGAGGACATTGTTGAGGGTTCCCAGCGACATTTAGCTACACTTAGACCAATGAGTTGTCAGCTCTGACCAATTTCGCAGCCGTATGTCCCCAACAACACACCGATTGTGAAGTTAAATATGCAGGCGCTGTTTCGCTCTGTGTGTGGTATTCTTTGCCGTGTGAGGCGGCGTTAAATGCAGGTGTGTGCTGCGTCTGTCTATGTCAGTTATCTGTGTCTGTCTGTCTGTCTGTGTGGCCACTATTTCTATGTAGATGTGTGTGACAGCTATGTTTGTCTGTAGGTGTCGGCTAGTGATGTCAGCTTTCCAAAATTTTCTGACCTATTACAAACTGATACCAAATGTAAGGCTTTTCGTTGGCCAAATACCGACCAATATTTGCTGAAACAAAAATTTGACCAATTTTAATTTTATTCTTATTTACACACACTGGCAAAAATATATTGGCTTAACATAACAATTCATAGAATACGCATGTACAGCTTCCGAAAAAGAGAGACAATGGTAAAAAAATAGTACATTTACAATACATGGTAGTGGATGCCGCATGCAAAACAAAAAGCCAGGTCATTTGTATTCAATATAATTCTTATTTTTATGCACACCACTTACTTCTTTGAGATAAATATTTAATATGTTAATATTCATATTGGATTCTTTGTAGAAAAGTAGCTGACTAGAAAATATAATGCTTATTAGTGTAACACAAAGTAGTTTTGTTTAGATCAGATTGACCAATAAGTGTGAAAAAAGGTGTCAGCCTGACAGACCGATTACCAAACTGGTCACATACTTATATAATTATTAAAACTTTAGCAGCCAATTGACATCACTAGTGTCGGTATTGTCTGTCTGTGTGAGTTCCCCGTGTCTGTCTCGCCGAGTGTCGCCGCTGGCACTGTCTGTCTGTCTGTGTGTCTGTCTGTGTGTGTGGCGTCGGTCAACGTCGATTGCATATGTCGCCGCCGTCTGTCTGTGGCTGTGTGTGTGGCCGAGATGTCTGCTTTTGGTGGTCTGGCGGCCGCGTTGCATACATCCCTACACAGCAGCCCGTCTCGCCGGCCCGTTATGACCATCGCCGGCTCCCCCGTCGACGCGAGCTCCCAGGTCGGTTATCGGCCTGTCACGTCTCTTGTCGCTACACGGCCCCCGTCAATCTCGGAGGCATCTCGCGACATCAAAACACTGACGGAGCTTCTCCGAACCCAGCAGGGATGGGCGCCGGACCAGCGCCGGTGATGAATCACCCAGCATCAACGGTGATGTGTTATTGTGGTTTATAGCCCAGTTGGCAGCGCAGTATAAATCGGTTGTTTTCTACTACGAGGTCATTTCCACCACGAAACGACCCAATAACGTCCCGATAACCACCTAATTACCACCTAAGCCGATGCTAATCGTGTTATAACATTTACCGCTACGATACCACGTACACCGTTCAAGTACGGCCCATTATTACGACAATACCGTTTACGTTTGGTATTCCGGATCGCTCATATCTCGCGACAGACGTCTCCAGCGAATGATGCAGCGCGTTTCAAACTCTGCCGCGCCTGCTACCCGACGATACATATCGCACAACATCGCCTATCGCTGCTCACTCCTTATACGCCATCGTCTGGAAATCGCTACATTTATTACCGGCGGCGACAGCGAGACGGCGACGGCGGCGGCCAAGCCTTTTCGTTCGTCGAACTCGGCCTCTCTGCACGGTGTGTGTGACGCGGACGATGGGCGGTGACGGTTCGTTGACGGTTCGGTGACGGTTCGGCGACGCGGTGGGACGGTCGGGTGATGGGGTGACAAGGGAAGATATGGATCGTGCTGGGGAGGGGATGAGGAGGGAGGAGGCGGTGACGGAGAGACGCTCCCTGTTCAGGACTGGAAGAGCAGATTGAGTGGATGGTGACACTGCACTCGTCTAGTCGTCTAACAGCAAACTTAACATGGGAGCAGGCACGTGGTCAACGGATTAGGCGTAAGTCAACGGATTAGGCGTACTTCACATATGCTCTCATTTAAGTTCTGCCGTTAGGTGATTAGGCGAGTGGAGTGGACGGCCATCGTTAGGGAGTGAATAACCACTGGAGCATTTTGGCGCATAAATTATATCATGGTATATAGCTATGAGCTATCACTCGAAATATTGCATTTTTTGATGCGCGTTTCCGGTCTAACTTGTGTATTACCCCTTCACTATAAAGGGGGGTATATTTTTGCCCCCTGTCGTTCTTTTCGCAGAAGGCGAAAAAGGCGGCGCGCAGCATCTCCGGGTTTTGGAACACATATTGTCATTAATTCCGCACACTTAAAAAGAGTAAACTCGAGTCATCTAAGGTCAGGTCACCAGACCAGGTCAAGGATTTGAATGATATTAGTTCACTTGCTTCTTGATCATCGTATATAGGATTTTCTTGAAGATCCAGGTGTACGTTTTGTTTCGTTACATATCCCTATGGGGTCATTTAAGTTCACCAAAGTTCACCGTATTTTTTTTTGTAATAACTCGCGACGTAATCCTGATAGGGAACAAAATCGTCAACAATGTGTTTGTCTCGTCCAAACGCATTTGTCAACATGAAGCTGGCCTACTTGGGTCACTAGTTGATCCAGACCTGAAGTCTAACTTTAAGTTGACCTTACGATGTAAACTTTGTAACATTCAAAGTGCCTTGACGATAAAAACGCAATAGCGTAATCAGTAGCCCGTTATCGACGTTGGCTAAAAAGGGGTTATCGAAAAACAAAACCAAAAGAGCAATTTTGAATTGTATCACTTCTGGAGCCTTAAGTATTGAACCAAATGTGAAATCTGAGACAATTTTGCAAATTGAAAATATCGATGGCCGGTGGTCGCTTCTTTTCCGTTTGTTTCTAGTAGTCGAGGTTTACGAAATTTACGGATAGAAGTCCTAAAACAGAAAACACAGGCAAACATTTACTTTGACGACCTCTGATGACCTCAATGTCGACCTGATCTAAAGAAAACAGTTGATATTCTTTCGATAAAACTTGTATCAAACTATCGAACACTGTTTTCTGATCATCACTAGTCACAACGTAGCGTAGTTGTTTAGATCTCTGGGGAGGGGAGGGGCGGATATCAACCCCCTACAGGTCGTGTTCGGCGCAAACCCCCTACAGTGCGCGGACAGTATGACTATTGCATTGAAGAACTCTCTCGTCACTATTGTAGCTCCATTGCACGTTCGCTGTTGACATTGTCATCGCATAAACTGCTGTGACGCTAGCTGCGGCTTGCAATGAGCAGCTCTCTGCACGGATTGAGATAGAGAAGCAGGATCAAAGTACTTCTCACGTCCCTCTACAAGGGGGCTATTTTACTTATATCTGGTGATGAAATGGAGGCAGCCCTCAAGTATGCCTATATACTTTATTACATCGCTCGCGTCACGACTGAGTTTGCGCCGTGTTAATAACATTTTAAGGTTTTTAATGTTTTTTTGTTGTGTTGATACTCTTGTAGTCTTGTAAGTAAGCTTCAGGAATAATTTTTAATGTATTTACATGCTACTTCTAGCAAAACAAAAGTGACATGGGACTAAACAACTTTTTGAGCAAAAAACAAAATAGTGTAGAGTTCATCCTTAGACGTATTTATCAAAATATCAAAAGTAAAAAAATATAACTTGAAAGCCTTATTTTTATCAACACAGCGCAATAATTCGTCGTGAAGTTGACTAGTATTATCAGGACGAAAAGTGGTCTATTCAATTTTACTTTTGTTAAGGAAATTTAAATTCTTTAACACGCACACTGGAGGGGGGGGGGTCACTTTGTGCCCCCCCCCCTCCACATGCTTGTTCCAAAAATATCAAAACCTAGGCGGCACATGGCCGTGGCATTTATGCTACATTTATGCCAATTTCACAGCGGGTCGTTTGGCGCCAACAATGTATAAATCGGTCTGTAAGTTTGTGGGCTATATGGATTTGTATTCCAAGATGACGGCTAGAATTAAGGTCTCCGAAGTGATATCTTCGGAACCTACGGTCAGATACTTATAATTAAGGCATAATTCTGTAGCTAACGTCAATCATGTTCACCGCACACAACTCAGAACACTTTTCTGGTGACCTTTGACGTCACAGATGTCAAATTCCCAAAAATGTTAAATTTGGCCAAATTTAAACTTCATGACCTTTTTTGACCAAGAAGATACTGACATAAGATTACCAAATTTTGACAAAAGTAGACCATATCAGCACCTATCCGTACTACACGTTTTGTTGCTCTAGCTTTCGTACTTTCGGAGATCTCAGGGGTACCTTTTCCCCCTCCAGCGCGCATTAGTGGCATATCCCTCTCCAGTGCGCGTGGTAAATTATGAAATGTTTTTCCTAAAGCGTATTTGCCGAAGCATCAAAACCTGAAAATACTTAAACTTTATATAGCTATCTTCACATTTAAATGCTTTTGTAAAAGCGGCTATTATCTGTAATGCTATCAATAGACTATATTGATTTTGGCAGACAATCATTTAAAAGTTGACATATTTTGATTCCTTTGATAGCGTTTTTAAATCAGTGGTCAGGCACGTTTTAACAAAATAGTCACCATCAAACTGTTGACCATGTCACTTTTCATATTCTTTTAAAACTACCTTGGACCGTAATTTATCTATTGTTCAATAATATTGATCTTCTTGACTTCGTCTGTTAGTCGAGTTTGACCCTGTTGGTGATGATGGAAAAAACAACAATCAGCAGAACATACGTCCCATAATCACAGTCGGCGTAGCCACATGCTTTGATCTAACACGGCTCCTGAAAACGGGACAACACAATATAGTCTTCGATGAACATTATGAGAAGATGATGATTTTTTTCCGTTGAATCTATTAGATTCATGATAAATCATTGATATGTTTAACTTATTGCAAAATCAATTATTATTTATCAAACTGCGATCCTGTTACATACAATTTTAAAGTTATTCTTGTTTAATATCAAACATGAATGGTAAGACAAGCATAACTTACGAACATTGTTATCATATAGACAAACCAAAGGAAGATACAAGGCCTTTTACAGGCCGCAACCTCGGTGTAGGGTTGATAATTGCTATAGGGCCCTGGGTTATTCGGACAGTTACTAGAATTGTCTCGGGAAGTGTCCGGTGACAGCATGCTTTCAGGCTATGGTAAGATTACTGCCATGCCTACATATTTCAGTGACAAATGATGAATACGTTTGAATCAATAACGACGGTACCTAAAAATACCGATTGGACGTTTGAAATGTCTGCAGTATCCTGCACTCAATGCAACTGAGACTATCGTAAATCATAGCAGTTTTACGAGGTCGTTAGTCTGTCCCTCGATGGCGGTATAATGCATACCGTCGATGCCATTACTAACGTCCGTGCAATAAACAAAACCAGATGAACCTCTACGCCATATTGACGTACACAAAAATGCATAACATTCTCGAAACCAGCAGCAATATTCCACGCTCCAGAAACGAGATCACCCCACAAACCACGAGGTCGACACAACAAAGTGAGCGAATCTCATTCATCGCACAGCACCGAATCACCATCGTACTCACCTCTGATTCCTCTCGTCGGTTGAACTCTCAGCTGCGTCCTGGTGATAGTGCTCTCCCGTCCGCGCTCAGCTTCCAGCCAGCTCTCTGGCGATCAGGCTACTGCCCTACCCAGCGGCCAGTGACGGCCTCTGAGGACTCCACGGACTCCGCGGCGCCGGCGCCGGCACGCGCCGTTCCCACGCCTCCGGAAGTGAGCCGTGTCCGGCGGAGCGTCGGCAGGGCCTCTGACGACCCACGTCACCGTCACGTCACCGTCACACCCAGAGTCACGTCAGCGCCACACCCAGAGTCACGTCACTTTCACACCCACTGTTCCGGCACCGTCACACCCCCAGTTCCGTCACCGGTACACCCGCAGTTCCGTCACCGTCCCACCCCCGCTGCCGCCAGCGTCCGGTCTTCTATCGCCGTCTGTTCGGGTCCCGTTCCGCCGTAGCCGGCTCGGCGCGCCGCGGTCGGTGGCGTTCTCCGGAGTCTCTCAGAGTTGGCTCTCCCAGAGCTGGCCAACAACCGCCGCCTTCCGCTGTTCCAGGCCGACTGGCCGCGCGCCGCCGCCCAGCACGCTCCAGTCCGGCCCGGTCCCCGGTCCAGTGCGGCCTCGCCTCCGGTCCAGGCGGGCTCGGTCCCCGGTCCAGTGCGGCCTCGCCTCCGGTCCAGCCCGGCCCGGTCCCCGGTCCAGTGCGGCCTCGCCTCCGGTCCAGGCGGGCTCGGTCTTCGGTCCAGACCTGTGCGGTCTCCGGTCCAGCACGGCCCGGACTACGGTCCAGCCCGGGACGGTTTCCGGTCCAGCACGGTACCGTCTCCGGTCCAGGCCGGTTTGGTCTCCGGTCCAGCCCGGTGCCGTCTCTGGTCCAGACCTATGCAGTCTCCAGTCAAACTCTGCCCGGTCTCCGATCTAACCCTGTCTGGTCTCTGGTCTCGACTCCATCTACCTTGGTTTTTAGCTGAGTAAAGCTGCCCTGAGTCTCCAATATCTCGATCTGGTCTGGTCTGGTCTGGTCTGGTCTGGTCTGGTCTGGTCTGGTCTGGTCTGGTCTGGTCTGGTCTGGTCTGG
>JARBER010071066.1:0-18708 GCA_030265075.1 Balanus glandula | reverse complement strand
TTCCATACTTTCTCTAGCCCTACAAATTTAGCACTCGAGAGCTGATGTCCCTCCCCGTTAAAATGGGCTGCCACCTCTAAAATGGGGTGTATGATTGTGTGGTTTATGTAGGAGAAGCAGGGATACTTTACCAGAGAGTTCAAAATCATTTGTCAACCATAAGGTGCAACAGAAACGAAATGGAGGTTGCAGCCCTTTGCACGCGGAACTGATACCTGCCTTAGCTCGGAAACAATGTTCACCAAAGACAAATTTGGCAAGGTGCATAGTCTCCCTCGCCCTGCAGCCCCTTCGCAACTCTCATTTACGGCGATGTGCAATGATGCCCTTGTACCTACCAGTTGCATATTTATTTGCTCTACATAAAGTCGAACGAAATATGACTTTGTATGCATGGGAATGTATTTCAGTTTTATACACTTTTTCAAATAAAAACTAAGGACTTCCAAAAGATTCCAAGAATCTAGGAACTTGTGAACAACCTAACTTTGAAGGCTGCCCCGTCCGCGGCCAGGACTGCCGGGATGAATTATGTATATACCTACCCATCCATGGGCAGGACTCCCTCTGAAATACCTACTCAAAACTTTCTAAAAAAAATGCTCTTCGCGTGGTCTCGTCAAGAGTTCGCCACCAGCCAGAACTGTCCAGTGTTAATGGGCATACCCATGCACATGACCATGGACCCGAGCTGGGCATCAACAATAAATATTGGGATTTGGGGTCCTCGGCGGGCTTGGGCTGAGAAGTGGGCCAGTGCACTTTTTCAGAAACACACTGCTGCTCTAGCTGAGCGTTTTTGTATGTTAGCAAAGTTGGTTCATAAGTTTTGACAAGTTCCTAGTTTCACAATACCTACGAGTACACATGTATTATTTTCAAGTAGCTAAATATGCTTGAATAATGAGTAAAAATCTTGTGGGAATATTTCTGTGCTTAATCTGAACGAACCGGACCGGGCTTGGGCTTAAAAAAATTGTTTGAACGGGCCTGGTCTGGGCCTGGGCTTGGTAATCAATAAGTGCATTGGACGGGCCCGGCCCGGGTACCGGTAGGAATGAGGTTGGCGTGCCCGTGGTGAACTATTGGACTCTTGTCGACCCTTTTCGGCACACTTCAGTCGACGAGCCTCCAAGGCCGCCCCATCGCCCTCGCCCCTCCCTTAGCTACATGCCTGATATGATTATAGTATTTATTAGTAAAATATAACTAAATATTTGTCCAATTCCATGCTAGTTTCATTTCAATTTACAACGAGATGAAATGTAGGTAGGTACTGACAGTTACCTAAAATATTTTAACACGGGGTTCGACAATACGCATCAGTATAATGGCTGATCCCGGATCCCAGTGGAGCTCAGTGCAACATTAAACTTGCAATCTCGGATCCCGACGGATCCGTCGTAACTCGTAAAGACTGATCTATGATCTCAGTGGATCCATCGAAAAATTTTAAAGGCGAATCTATGATTCCAGACGTGGATCCGGAATTCATATTCCAGATATCAGATCCAGGGATTCGTTTTCGGGATCCAAGCACATGTCTGATTTCGGCGTAATCTATCGGCGAACGGGCTTCTCTTCGCTTATCCCGCGTGCCACTTCCGTCCAGCCCTGGAAGCGTAAATCAATACCGTTGCCCCGCGCGAACAGCTGTGGAATCGATAGACAACGGCAGATGTTCTTGTTTTTACTTGTATCATAAAAAGTAGGCTTGCCAAACGCAACTTTTACCTATGAACAAAAATGTACCCATTCGTCCTTATTTGGCTGCATCACCGAGCTTCTGGCTTTGTTTACGTTTTTGAATGACGCGCCACCGTACGGCCAATGAGAGGCCGTAATACAGCGCGACGGTCGGCTTTAGCCAATGGTGGCTCGTTTGACAGTACATGTGTTGGCGTCCTTCGTTTCATAAAAGCAGAGCACGGCACACGAGGCCATAGCCCGGAGGTACTGCGTCGTGGTTGGTGCGTCGGGGATAGCTGAGGCACTGCACATTCCTTTGTTGCTGCTTGAGGTAAGAGCTCAGCACCTGGGCAATTCACTCTGAGCGCTTGCTGCAGCCAGACGTAGTCTGGTGCGCTCCTCCATCGATTGCTTTGTTACTGCGTCGTACGGCGCGAATCGCGTTCCGTCGTGCCTGTGCTGGTGTTGTGGCTCAGCTTCCTTGGATAATTGAATAGGTATATGATAGACATTTCCATTGTTCACGCATGTCGAACTTAAGGTTGATAGCTGCTTTTACAAGCAGTTTGCTTTTTTCTCCTCTTCGAGATTTCTCGTTCTTTATCTTGTTTGCTACGACGGCGACGGGACTGGGAAGTCAAAGTACGACTGTTTTGGTTTATTTTTTTGGCGTTGCATAAATGTTAATGAGAAGTGAAACATTGCTTGTAATTTGGGACTAATTGTGCCTTGGAAGCGTGTCCTGTTATCGATTTTACTTGCCAGCATTACACTATTTAGCGTTGAGACGATTTCAAATTTTAAATTTGTATTTCAACTTCTTCCCTAAATTTCGTTTCTTTCAATTTTACCTGCTGAAACCTGAAAGTGCACTGTGCTCTGAATCTGTTGGCCGTATTATATATATATATATATTGTTGCATAATGATCTGCTAAGTTTTAAATTCCTTCAGTCCTTTTTAAGCTAGTGCCCACATCGGCAAACTGTAGGGAGGCGATGCAAAAATAAATCGATACATTTTTAGATCGTGACAATTTTTAACATGCGTGGAGATGCCATCTTATATTATGTTTTTAGACATTGCCTCATACAAATTTATCGTATGTGACTGTTGACAACGCACGATATCTATATTTCTTCACTTGGTAAAAACGGATGTTTTGCTCTGACACGATGGGCAGGCGCGGATCCAGGGGAGGGCTTTGACCCCCCCCCCCGAGCCCTGGCCCGTTCATGCTAAGTCCCACCATTACCAAGCGCGCCCGTAATGCGCATCTTTTTGCATTGCGCCCCCTTACTAAAATCCTGAAACTGCCAATATCTTCTTTGTCACCCTCGGCAGATCGAAGTTCTATTCGCTACCGTGTCTAAGATTGGATTACGAACACTGAGAACGCTGAGATCGGCTTACAACCGATCTTACAATTGATTACTATTGATTTTGTGTTGTGATCGCCATTTCTGTGATCCATATTAAGATTGTCATTTATAGTTCCTAGTAAGGAAATTCCGAATCTGGTCACATATATTGTTGTGATATATGGCAAGCAAAATGTTCTAAAAACACTTGTATAGTGTTAATATTTTGCTCAGAAGGCGTAACTAACTTAGTCCTGAATGTTTGATACATCTATGTTTGTCCAAAAATTGGCATACACAGTCTACAAATTACCTATTCATCCATCTTTGTATCGCCTCCCTTCAGTTGTTAATTTCTATTTTCTTTTAACTAATGTATGCTCCAATTTATTTAACGTATATTTTGCGGCTGTTTTGCCGGTGGAATTTTAATTGACACCCAGTCTCAGTGTTCTGAAGGGGCGTGTCAGTCAACCGGTCTTTTTCAGGATTCCACTTTCCAGCCTCCGCCATGGGGAGTTACTGGTCCGCCGAAGCCGATGTTAGTAAGCCCCGTCTCACCTTGCATGACAGGGTCCGTGACGGCTCCGTGTGCAGCGGAACTGCCTCCCGTGCTGCCTTTCTCACAGTTTATTTCAGTGTGGTGTTGGACGTTTGGTTTCCAGTCCGTCTTGGCATGCGCGACCCTGTGCTTGGCGCCAGGGGTGTGACGCTACGTTTGCATGATGCTGCGAAGCGAATAACCGGCGGCTCGGGTGGCACTCACGTTTCTGTCGTGCACCAGATGATACATGTAGTGATATGCTATGCACTTTCTCGAACCGTTTTTTTTCATTGTGTTATGATTAGTTTGAGTTTGGTCCCTTTTCCTTTATTTTATTTGGAAGCAACCGAATTGTGTTACTTTTGTGGGGTGAATCTCATTTGATTGAAATTGTAATGACATCGTATCAAACTTTGAAATAACAATTTTTAAGACAAAATTGTCATTCAAAAATTGTCATCCAACTTGTCATGTTGCCAAGTTGTAATTGTCTGTTCTTGCGGGAAGCGCAGCACAAAGCTCAGTGGCTACGTTTTCGCTCATTTCCGAAATTCCAAATGGCTAAGATCATATATCGATGCAAAGTAAATGGTGCTGCATGCATCATTACTTCAAAGAGTTTTTGTATGGTATACATGCATTTGAAAATATTACGCTTGTGGCTGCTGTTTCTCCTCCGTTTCGCCATTCGTGTGGCTCGCTCCGGCCCGCTGTTGACTGTGGTCCGGCAGTGGCGGTCCCTGCGCCTACTGCGTCGCTCTCCGACGCCGACCAGCCTTTGTGCGGGGGTTATGTGCAGCTATTGGTCGGGCTGGCCGGTCGACCGGACTGCTGCGGTGCGGGCGGGCGCCTGCACGCTGCCGGGGGCTACCACTGACTGGTGTTGTTGTTCCTCGCTACCCGCCTGCCGCCGCCGCCGCTGACTGGTTGGCTGGCTGGCTGGCGCACGCTGCTGTTGTTGCTGTTGCTGTTGCTGTTGCTGCTGTTGCTGTTGCTGTTGCTGTTGCTGTTGCTGTTGCTGTTGCTGTTGCTGTTGCTGGCGTTGCTGGAAGCGGTGCCTCACTATTCTCTTTGTTCTGGGAGAGGGTTACGTTCCAGTTCCTTGAATGTCCTTTCGGTCAGAGAGTGCATTACTTTTTGTTATAATTTATGATCACATTCTTCATCTTGCACATGCATGACATTGTTTAACAATGGATTGCACTTTGTGCAATGCTGGAATCGCTTTAACCTCATTGTTACTCACATTAGTTTATAATCTATGTTTGGCAGCGTTCATTATATTTGTAAATACTGCTCTTGTCCTAGGGTAATTTTTTAAAGCTTCTGTTCATTTCTTCTCTAGGCTCTCTTGTTTCTTTTTGTGCAGTGTTGATTATAAAATATCTTACGAAAATTTTATTTTATATTCGCACCTTAACTTAAACTAAATTTGTCTGTGGAATGTGGTTTACCTATTGTAAAAAATGCAGGCTTCTTTCTAATTAATCCGTAACTGAACTTATTCGATCGTTAAACTAATTTGACCACTTGCTATATTCTTTTTAATACGTGCCCGATTGGCATATACTTACATTCTTCAACGTCTATCGCAGTTTCAGTGGCTACAGCGACTGTCGAACCAAACGTCCAATCAATGTGACCAGTCTGTAGCCGCATGGCGCCGTGGTCATCAACTGACATTGGAACCACTGCTCTTTTTCAGCCCAACGCGGATCCTAACGCCACCGTCGACATGTCTGCCGGAGATAGTAAGTTCCATCGCCGTCCGTGGCATGTAGTCATTCTAGACGGCATGCTTCCCTGCTGCATGTGCACACACGTCCCGTCCAGCACACCTTCCACTCCCCCGGCGTGACCGCCGCCGTCCTGACCTGACCTGACCTGATCTGGTCTGACCAGCGGCACGGCCGACCTGAGTGACGTGGTCTGAGGACATACATATTCCGTTTCAATTGATGACCTGAGCTTTATGAATCGGACCGAGAGGCATCGTTCTGACAGAACGGTCTAGTGGACTTGCTTTATAGTTTCTTCCATTCATTTGACTTCATGCTATGAATGGGTAGCACACAAAATGCTTTTGCATCGGAATCTGAAGCGACCCAGATGTTTCGTTTTCGGCGATTTACCACGGGATCACCTGCTGGAGCTGCTTTCCTTCTCAGCTCAAAACTGTGAAGCTACATGGGGCGAGTTGTCTCCTTTTGCCCACCTTTTCCCTGGCCGGGGTGTTTCGGTTGCACGGCGGTGCACGCCGGCCCGGCACGTGGCTGACTCAGCCGGGGCGGTCTGTCGGCGCCGCCTATCGATTGTGGCGGGCGCAGTGACTCTTACGGCGCTTGCTCCCTGCGACGGCGACGCCCCTCGGCCGGGCGGCTGCCGTCGGCCGTCGATTTCGACGCTGGCGACCCTCAGGGCGTGTCCACTTGGTGCCGAGCTCCCCCGACAGACGGACACACCGCCGCCGCCGCGCCGCCGAACCGGTTGTTCCAAGTCGCAGTCATGATTTTCGGTCTCATCAAGGGCTCGGTGTACAGCTGCTTCTGCAACAGCTGCTCGACGCCAGCCATCGCGGCCAGAGGTGAGACGGTGGTGTTGTCTGGCTGGCTTTGTGCTGGTGATAGCCTCTTTTCGGAAGTTGGGTGGGTCTGATCGGGCCCCCTTGTGAACCCCCGGGTTTGCTGGGAGCGGCTGTGTGTGGGAAATCTGGTTTCGACACCACGGGCCAGAACGGGTGGAGGCGCGTCGTTAAACAAACTCCACCAGCAACTTTCATCTCGCAAATGGGTGGTGATCGTCCGCGGTGTCCGAAACGCCTCCCTCGACCCTTTGCGAAACCTGCTGCCCAATCAACCGAACCCAGTGTACCGTGGTGTTCTGATAGTTTCCCAGTGGTTCTGATCGGGGATCGGTGGGTGTGGGACGGGTGTCTAGTCCGGGACGCGTGGGCAGCACGCCGCGAACCGTGCGACCGCGCCCTATGCGCGGCGGCCTCTCGCGCCGCCTCTCCTATTGCCGCTCCCGGCGCTGTGCTGTGTGCCACCGGTCAACTCTCACGACCCCGCCGGGGCTCGCGTCTTTCAATCAGGCTCTCCTGGCGGTGTTCAAATATGCATTGGCGGGAGGCGCCCGACACTGTATCGTGGTTACATTGCCACTTGAGGGAATCGCCCGGAGCAGGTTAATCTTGTGGGTGTTATCTTATCGAGCAGCTAAGTAAGTCGGCTTAGCGAAGTCGGTTGTCCCATACGGGACGGGGGGCGGTCCGGTGAGTCACAGGGAGGGGAAGGTGGGGGGGGGGGGTCGGCGCCGCCACCGGGCGTCTGGGTCGGGTCACTGGCGGTTGCCGGGGCAACGAACGCCGCTGGCGCCTGCCCCGCCCCACCGCTGTCGGGAAGGGTGCCCCGGGGGACTGCGGTCTAAAGACCTCCGGCCCGGCCTCGTTTGTTTGCTCGCGTGTGGATGGTAGCGCTGTAACAATCGACGTTTGCCCGTCGATTGGTTAGCTGCTACTCGGTCAGAACGATGATTTGATGGATTATTGGAGCGTTCCGTGTATCGGTTTTAAAGTCGGTTTGATGTGACCCGGCGAACGGTTTCCTCGTTCGGAAATGTTCTGTTCAAACTTCTGCGACGGCTAATGGTTCTGGGCACCCAAGCCTGAAACTTTGTGTCAGCTTTTAACAGTCCTCGTTCACCAGTGAAGGAATCTTAGTTTCCATTACACATTATTTCTTTTGTCACACGTAAATACAAAATTTCACTTCTCGCTGTTTTCATACGACTACCGATCTTAATATTGCAGGTTTAGGGATTAGATGGAAACAACATTAAACCTTTCTTTTTAAAGCGATGGTTCATTGAAAACTGCTTATTTATTTTAAATGTCAGTTATAAACGTCTTATCGCCCTGGTGTCCAACATCCATGACAGGGGATTACTTCGGAAATGTCCTCGTAGTGCTTAGCAGTTAAGCAAATGTCATTTTGCAGACATGAAGGTTGGGTTGGTTTTTAGTGTTTGCTTGGCGACTACTCTGGTTAGCGCGACTCACATAACCATTTATCATTTTTAGCATGTCAAAGTTTTCGTTAACTATGTATCAAAAGTTCTTGAAAACGTAATAACTACTTGATGGCTCACGCTCCAATCTGAAATGTATGAAACGTATGTTCCTATGTAACGTCAGAAATGTGCCATTGAATTTTCAAATGAAAATACATTGTCATTAAATCGTTACACCTATCGGGTGTGTCTGGTAACAGTCATAACGTATCATTGGATCTTTTCTTATTTGTTTCGGCCCAATTTTCTGCGTCATTGTTTTCTAGACGTGTATTCACCACCTTGCAAGAATATTACGTTTCCAAACCTTATCGAACCTGACATAGCTTTTCCGAAAAATAATTAAACTGATCTCCTATGCATAATGGCGAGTACACGTCTGTAAAAAAAATAAACGAATTTTCCACTGGTAAGCCGTTGACGTCACGTGACCGCGGGGTCTGACGCAGCCCCCCCCCCCTCCCTCCCAGCTCCCCTTGAGTGGCTTTAAAACGGCAGCCAGACGTCGCAACTGGCGCCGCGGTCGGCAGAATCGATGTCTGTCCGTGATACAGTGCTGCCCGACACACGACTCGTGGTGTCGCGACGCTGGCCAGAACTCCGCCGGAAAGCCAAACGGACCGGCCGCGCCCCGAGCAATCCTGACTCACGCTCTGACCTGCGCGGCGGTGAGCTGTCACCGGGCTGGCGGTCAAATTCAAGCGGCGGTCGGCGGCTGCCGTTGGCGACTGCGGGTGCATGCTGCAGGTCGTTTGAGCGCGTCCCGCCCTGCCCGGTTTGAACAGGCTCGCCCGACCGCCGCTGCCAGCCGGCTGACTTGGCGCCGTGCCAGCGCGGCGGGCCGCGTCGCAGTCTCCGGCTCTTTGTTGTGGTGCGCTGCCTGCTCCGGGCCAGTCAGCTGATGCACAGGATAGCCGTGCCGGATTGGACTTTCACCATTAAACTTGCAAATTGCGTGGGAAAATAGATTAGTGGTGGTGTACTGGGCTCGCGGCAGGTTGAGAAAGTTGCTGATCGGACTCGGAGGCCTTGAGGAGGCGATCCGTCACCGCGGTGCGGTGATGACAGCAGCAGCCATCCTGTGCCGCTTTGTTCGCCGAGCGGGCGAGCGAGCGGCCGCGCGGCCTGCCAAGGTCATTTGTGTTGATGTTTTCAGCCGGGACACGAGTACCGGGGTGGGCGGTGATGAAGGCCGCCTCCCGTCAGGTAAAAGGTGGCTTCGCGAGCTTCTTCCTACCGGTGTTTGTCGTGCAGAGCGCGACGAGATGTTTCGTACCTGTTATTTGAGTTCGAACGTGCTTTTGACAAAGACATTTGCTGATTAGATAACTGAACGAACTAGTGGTGCTCTGGCAGGGCAAAGCTCGAGAGCTTGGCTCGGCGGCACCACTGCTGTCGAGTGCAACCTCAGTCTTGAGACTAAGCCAGAGTGGCTATTTTTGTGCGTGCCCTGCGGGCCTCTGGCATGGTGCGTGGTCGGCCCGGGTCGGCTCCGTGTCAATATTTGAGCTGCGCGTGTGCGTGGCGGCGACAGTGTGGCCCTGCCCTGGTTGGCAGCGTGCGCTGCGCTGGAGCGATGCCACTGTCGCCCAGAATCCGAGGCCACTACCACTAATGCGATTTCTGATCAAAGCCTTAAGTCTACGCTCGGGCGTCAATCCGAATTACGTGATCAGATTACTGGTCGCAGATTGACGATGTCCGTTGGAGTGCAGCAGCTGCGAATTATTGATTGGATCTAAATTAGGGGCGGAATTGGATTAGACGGGCGTGCTGCCACTGAGTGCGCTCATTGGAATCTTAAATATAATGCATTACTGCAGGTATAGACGGAAACTGGTTCGATAGCAATTATTGCCGACGTTGTCCTGTGGTCATTGTTGCTGAAACAAAGAAATCCGACTTCAATTCGTCTTCACTAACGCTTCACCATCAGATCATCTGTCTAAAACTGCCGTCAGCTGAGCTCTCAAGACTGCCTTCCTGGTGTTTTCTTTGTCTCTGTGTCCCGGTGCTCAGTAATGTTGACTCGGCGTTTCAGCGTCTGACCAGACGGGTTCGGTTTGATCCCAGGGGCCCTGTCCCTTCCCGTACCCAGCAAAGTCGCTGCGCAGACGGTGCACCACTGCGCGCCCCGAACCATCACGTGCGCGCCGCGTGGTGCCGATTCTGCGCAGCGCTTTAAACCGCCGCGCCGCTCCCTGTCGCTGTCAGCTGGGCCATCAGCTGGTCTGGAGGTCACGTGACCAGCTGGGTGCGCCCGCGTGGTGGGGCTGGGTGGCGTCGGGGGTACTGCGCCGCGGCGCTGTGGCCTTGCGGCGCGATGGGAGCGATGCCCGCGGGCGCCGGAGCCGGAGCTGCGGCCCGGGCCGTGGGCGGCCGCCGGTTTACCTGCCTGCGCGAGAGACTGCGCAGTGGCCCAGCGATACCGCGTGCGCCGCGGTGGACCTGTCTCTGTGGCGTCCGCTGCCGCTGGGTGTGGGCGGCGTCTGATGGGGTCAGTCGGAGGTCAGCAGGTCGCCGGCCGCCGACTAAGGAGATGTCTCCGAGACGGCGCCTTTCTCGGCGGACCGGCAGACGGGGGTCTCCGGGCGGGTTTTTGTGCTCTGTTTTCTCTCTCCATTGTTAGCCGGGCCATGTTGAGCCGCGTGCCCTGCTTTGCCGTCTGGTGCGCCTCCTCACTCTCTTCGCCCACTGTCTTACTTTGCCGTCTCAGACCGACGCGGGGTGCACAAATCGGCCAAGAAAAGCAACAAGCCTCACTGTAAGCAGCCGAAGAGACGGCATTTTATCAGTAAGTCCGGTACAGTCGACTCCCATGGGTCGGTCTGCCCGCCTGTCCGCCCGCCTCGCTGCATCCTCCTGCATTGCACGCGACGCCTTGCATGCCGCAGTTTTCCCAACGGCCGCACCTCGAGTTCGCATGCTCTTTGTTGGTCCACGTGCTTCGTACATGAGCCGTGGGAGGCTGCCTGCCACCCCACGGCGCAGTAAGTTCCGTGCAAGCAAATCAACAACCCACGCGCAATGTTGAAATGTCGTACCTCAGCCGCCACTGAAATCCTGTACATTCCGTCATTGCGACTGTTGTGTCGAGCGATGTTTGAACCCTGAAAGTGTCAGACTCTTAAACCTGGAAATAACTTAACCTTGTTTAACTCGGAAGAAAACAAAGGACAAAAGTTTGCCAACATTCGGATCTAACGTTCTTTCAAATCTGTCTACAGTAAAAGACGTTCTCTAAACACGAAATTCTAAAAGTTCCTTGTGCCTTCAAGTTTTGTTTTATGTTTCTCGTGTCCAAAGTCTGGACCGCTTTGTCAGCCTGTCACGAATCTTTGCGAGTTGGCGTCGGTCGTGTTTGGTGTGACCCGGTGCCTCTATATATAGCGGTGGCGTCACGGCTGCTGCCCGGGGCGGCTGTCGCCCCGCGGGCCGCCGGGGCCGCCGCCGCCCCGTCAGCTGATCCCGAGCCGCGTCCCCTGCCCGCCGTCCGCGGGGCTGTCGGGGCGACGCTCGATACGGGTCCGCCCGGCGGGCGACGACCCCGGCCGCCACCACCGCCACCGCCGCGGGCGCAGCAGCGGTGTCGGCAATTAGCGCTCATGAGCGTGGCCGTGTGCAGCCGAAATGGCCACCCGACTGGAGACTGAGATCGTCACGTGACGTGACCGCAGCCGTCCGTGACGGACCCGCTTTGTCCGGGTGTGAGCCTCGCGGCCGTCAGCTGCGCCCGGACCGACCGACGGACGGACGGGTGGACGGGTGCGCCGCCTGCCGTCTGCCGCGGCGAGGCGGGGCGGGGCGGCCCTCACCCCTGGCCTCCCGGTATCCGTCGCTGGTCGCCGGGTCCGGCCGTGAAGGTCAGCGCTTTGGTTCCTGTCGGAGACGGAGCTGGCGGCTCTCAGACTCCCTCAGCATACTGATGCAGACTGCGGCGGCTTTGTCCGTCTGTATCACGCCGCAGCTGCAGGGGCGAATCCCGCCCGGTGGCGCTGCTCGGCGGCGGCCGCCCCGCAGATTGGCATCAGTGCGTCCGCGTCCGCGCGCTCAGCCGGATTGCTGGGACAGGTTTCACAGAAGCGTGCTGAAATGCGTGCAGGAACGTGTCTCGGTGCCATGGCGCGGCCGTGTCGTATTCATGGCTCGACGCTGGCGGAGCGAGCGGGCATGCTCTGTGACGCGACCCACTGGGCCGGGGGCCAGTTCCGGCCCAGAGAGCACGTCCGGCACGCCTGCCGCTCGGCTTTGTTGGTCCCCGGCCGACGAGCCGCGTCAGATGTCAGTCATCCTGCGCTGGTCGGTTCGATTCGGCTTCCCTGCTGGCGAAACGAGCGTCCAGGCTGGGCGTTTTTGCGCCCCTCCCACCTTTGTTTTGGTGGGCGCTGCATGAGTGCGCACCTTAGGTGGCGCTGCGTCCGTGCCCGACCCCGTCCCGACAAACGCACAGCCGTGACGCCACCGTTACGCCACCGTCACACCCTCGTCACACCTCGTCACCACACTGCCGTCACACAATCGACACATTCACCACCGCCCCGCGTCCCGATCCGACCTGACTATCCGCTCCCCAGCACGTGCATGCTGCTGTGTTTGCCACTGTATTTTCAGCTGAATTTGTCAACGTCTGTGTTGTCCGATGAATTGGCCATATTGTGTTTATTTTGTATGACCGCCAAGTTTGTCGTGTTTGTTCCTTTGTTTGTCTCTTTGTTTGTCTCTTTGTTTGTCTCTTTGTTTGTCTCTTTGTTTGTCTCTTTGTTTGTCTCTTTGTTTGTCTTTGTTTGTCGCTGTTTGTTGCCGTCTGCGTTTTTGTTCGGTGTGGACTGCGGCGCGCTCGCGGCTCGGTGTTTAGCTGAGGCGGCCGCTACGCGCCTGATTGCGTGCCGGCTGCAGGTGTGCGCCGCCGCCGTGTGCTGCCCGGGCTGTTTGTCAGCCAATCGGCCGCTCCGAGTTCCGACCGCGTGCGCCATCAGCTGTCACGCACGTGACGAGTCAACCGATCGGTACTGGAAAACGACCGTTCGCGACCTCGGCTCAGCTCGGCTCGCCTGTTTGCCCGCCGTATCGGGATGACATAATCGAACTTTCTCGGCCGCCGTCACGCTCGATCCCCTGTGGCGCTCCAAGGCTGTCCGCCGGCGCGACGTATTCAAATGACGTAACGTAACGACAAGCCGTCAAGGTCGCGGCGTCCACAGCTCGCAGCCCGGAGCTCTCACAGCTCGCAGCCCGGAGCTGCCACAGCTCGCCTCTCGTTTTCCTCAGATGAAACCGCCCCACTTTTGTAACACGATCTCCAGCTTTAAATCGGACCTCCCGTCTCCTCCACCCCCAGCGGGCTCCCGCGTCCCTCGCTCTCTCATCTGGCTCCCACCCGTATCGGTCACGCCCGTGCGTGTGTGTGCGTCGTTTGTGAGTCCGACTATGCGTCTGCTGTGTACGTGTGAGTGTGCGCCTGTACTGTGTGCTGTGCGTGCGTCTCGTGTGGCCCAGGGCGTGTGGCCAGTCACGCCGCGTGCTCGGAGCGTCGGTTCCCGCTGCCGGCGGCGGCCGCTCGTTTATCACGGCATGTGGTAATAGTGCTGCTGCCGGGCCCTGCGCAGTCAGCCCACGGTGGCTGCGGCGCGTTACACGGTCCGTCCACAGTGCACAGCCAGCTGCCGCGTTCCGCGCCGCCGGAGACGCGCTGGAGGGACGCCACTGCTGTACACACAGAGCGGCCCCCCAGAGAGTGCGGTGTTTTGTCTCAATCATCATCATCACCCCGATGAAATCGGGCTCGGGTCTTTGTCGTTTTTCTACAAGAGACGTGTTTTGTGTACTGCTGTAGTGTTTTGTGTAATACTGTATGTCATGATGGTATGGAGAGGTCTGTTGTCGTCCGCTTTGTAATCCATTGTATCTGTAGATGACATACCAACCTACCATTCTTGCGAGCTTGGTCGGCGTATGTTTGTGTTAACGTCGCCAGCATACCTGGCCCTCCCCGCCCCATCCCTGGCAACGCTGGCTCCATCTAACCTTCCCCTGACGCTGCAGCCACAGAGGTGGTGATCCCGGCTCTCTCGATCTAACCTTCCCCGCCTGGCGTGCGGCAGCTACCGAGGTGCGCTGCCAGGAGAAGTCCGGCGGCCTGGCGTACGAGGTGATCCTGGCCACGCCGTCGACGGAGCCGCCGCCGGCCGTGGTGTCGCCGCCGGCGCGGGCCACGCCCACCACCGACGACATCAACAAACGGCTGCAGGCGGCCGAGGAACGCAAAAAGGTGACACGGCTGATGACTGCACAGGAGAGGGGGGGGGGGGGGGCTGAGCGCTGAGCGACTGTTGTACCGTGGGGGGAGGAATTTGTTTGCGTGGCTTGCTGTCAGAAATTCAGTAGGTGCGACTTGCAGTTTCGTGATGTGAATTGTAATGCTACGGCTGCGCCGAAGGGAGCTACTCGGGTGACCTGACCTTATGTCGCCCTCCCCACCTCCCTGTCTTCCCTGCCCTGCCCTGTCCTTTCCTGTCGTGGGCAGACTCGGCCTGATTTGATCTGCCCTGATCTTCACTGATCTTCACTGATCTTCACTGATCTTCACTGATCTTCACTGATCTTCACTGATCTTCACTGATTTTCACTGATCTTCACTGATTTTCACTGATCTTCACTGATCTTCACTGACCTTCACTGACCTTCACTGACCTTCACTGACCTTCACTGACCTTCACTGACCGTACCTGTGCTGACCTGCCCGACTGACGTGCCCCGCAGCGACATGAGATCCAGCGGCAGGCGTCCATGACCGAAAAGCTGTCTCGCATCGAGGAGGCCAGCAAGAAGCGCGAGGAGGCCGACCACCTGTTCATCCAGCAGGCGCGCGAGCAGCTCGACCAGAAGATGGACACCAACGTCAAGAACCGCGAGAACATCATCAAGGGCATGCAGGAGAAGCTGAAGGAGCACGTGAGTGACGCCTGCTGAGGCTGACTCTGCTCCAAGTTGCCGCCAGCACTGCCCGCTTTGCCCTCCGCGTGTGGCACTGACAAGCCTCGGATCCTGTTAGTGCTGTATTTTTAAGTACATTTAAATTAATAGTTTATAGAGAAAATTAATAGTTTGAGGTTAAAAGCCGAAGATCCGAGGCTTCTTAGTGCTTGTTAGCATGCTGTTCACCAGAAACCGACCTATACGCAGCGTCGGCGTTTGAGTTTGTTTGCCTACGTCACCGTCATGTATGAGATCTGCGTTTTACCTAGATCCAGCAGCATTTACTTGTTTTGCTCTTTGTTCGTCGCCACTGCCGTGCGCCGGCCTGCCCCCTGTCGGTCGTGGCCGGTACTAATGTTTGGTTGTGTGGTCGCTGGGCGGCGCAGCTGGAGCAGGTGGAAGCCGTCCAGAAGAAGACCCGCGAGCAGTACGCCGAGCTGGCAGCATCCATCAACGAGAAACAGAAGGGAGCCGAGGAGGCCCGCGACGGCAACATCCGCAAAACGCTGGACAAACTCAAAGAGAAGGTTAGAAGGTTCTTGACTCTCAGAAGGAAACGGCGATCAGCGGTCTAGAAGTCCGGGGTTTGTTTTCTGTTGTTTTTAAGTGGATTCTTTTGGAAATAGGCTTTGATTGAAGATTTACCTTTTTACCGTATTTGTTACTGTATTCTCAAATTCCAGCGAATTACCTTAATTTATGTTTTATTTATTGGTGGATTGCTAAATCAATCAGCGGTTCTAGTTATTCACGCAATTGAGCGGCACGGCGTAATTAACCCAGTCAGATAGCCGTTTATTCATACCACTCAGTTCCTAACCGGAAGCTCAGAGTTTGAGTAAGTCCAGTAGCCATGTATCGCTGGTGGCTCTCGTGATGCCGCGCCGTCACCGCGGCTTCCCTGCCGCCTGCCGACCGGCCCCGCTGACCGGTCCGACCGTCCGCCGCCGCGCCTCCTCCGCCGACCAGGAGGAGCAGGGGGAGAAGGTGCGGACCGCCCACATGGAGCGCATCCAGCAGCTCAAGACCAACATGGACGGCTGGGAGGCCAAGCTGAAGGCGGCCGAGGAGAAGCGGCAGCAGGGCATCCAGAAGAAGCTGGAGGCGCTGCACGAACATGTGAGATACACTGGACCGGGGAGGTCGGGACCGGCGAGGGGCGGTCAGCCGGGACGATTGTGATGTTTTGATATGGTGTTAAGACAGGTATGGGAATGAAACTTGAGTGAGGAGCTGCATGCCGTTGTGCTTTTGCTGTGGTCCTCGTTATTGCACTTAAATCGTTTACCTTATATTAACGTGTTTTAATATCCAATTGCATGCGTTAAGCTCTTTCACAGCAAATATCAGCATATTGTTATCAAGGTTCAAGACTCTTCCACTTATTATACAGGAGCCGTGTGCATGTAGATACATTTTGTATTCTCTTCAATATTTTGAAAATTAATTGTATTTGATCAACATCTGAGTACTAATTTTTACTCTACAGTTTTCCTGTTATACAGTAAACATAACGTTTAACTAGCCATTGAGTTTCCTGCTTTCAGGAAATAATTTTGTTTCATCATCTAATCACCTGCCAGTTAGTAATTATCCCAGTTGATGTCCGCCCTCGTGACGTCTCCCCACATCCGGGCTGCACCGCTGACCGGGGCCTGTGTCTGTCGCAGAACACGGTGAAGATCCAGTCGGCCAAGGAGCTGGCCGAGCAGAAGGTGGCCGAGCTGGCCAAGCGGGTGGAGGAGAAGCTGCCGGAGAAGCTGGCCAGCGCCGAGCAGCGTCGTCAGGAGGGCATCGGCAAGGTGGTGGAGAAGGCCAGGGAGGAGGTTAGTACCCCACTGACTGAGGCTGGGGCCGAGCAGCGCCGCCAGGAAGGCATCGGCAAGGTGGTGGAGAAGGCCAGGGAGGAGGTTAGTACACCGCGGACTGGGGCTGGGGCCGAGCAGCGCCGCCAGGAGGGCATCGGGAAGGTGGTGGAGAAGGCCAGGGAGGAGGTTAGTACACTGCTGACTGGGGCTGAGGAGGGGTCACTCGCTGCGGTGAGGGTATACACCTAGAGACAGTGTACACTGTGCAGGTGGCGACAGGACCGTGGTCGACTTCCTAATGTCTGGTCTGTTGCGCAGTCGCGCTGGGTTTTCGTGAGCCCATTCTGTTTTGCTTTGCTGCATTTACCTGCGGTTATTGTGATTTAAATTCATTTTACTTTTCAGCTGTGTCCGTTGTTTTTGAAAGAGTGGGACGTGCGTCAGGAGACGCAAAATCAAACGCTTAATGTGCCATTTCCATAGATACCTATTCACTGTTGATGACTGTTCATGTGTAGCATGTCATGCCATGTGCGACAAGCATCGATGCAACTATGCTCGTATATCGATGTATCATATGGCCTGACTGCCACCACCGTATGACCTGACCGGTGACCTCCGCTGTGCCCGCCAGCTGAGCAAGGTGCCGGTGGTGCGCTCCAACATGGAGGAGACTGTGAAGATGCAGGAGACCAAGGTGCAGGAGCTGGTGCAGGCCAAGCTGGAGCAGGCGGAGGAGCGCCGGCTCGAGCTGATCGAGAAGCAGCGCGAGAAGCTCAAGGAGCGGGTACGTGGGTCGAGTGGGAGGGACGCGGCAGGCGGGGTGGGTGAGGAAGGTAGGACGGGTCAGCACGGAACGGGGGCGATGTGAGATGGGAGGAGACTGCACGGGAAGCTCGATGTTAAGTCTTTGCCTCGTAGTTTTAGTGACTTGTCAACCTCTTTGAGAGTTTTATTGTGTCTGGTTTCTGACATCCACTTTGTGTTGTCTTCCGTTTTCCATCATCGGCAGCCTCCTGATCTCTAATTTCTTCCACAGGAGCGTCATGGCGAGGTGGTCCGCCAGAACAAGGAGCGCGTCTCGGAGGGAGACAGCCAGTAGGACGCCGTCTGATGACATTCAGACGACCCCCCCCCCCCCCAGCCGCTCCCCCTCCCGTCCTCTGTCCTGCTCTATCCCCTATATAAATCACCCCACGCAGAAAACCTATAAAAACAAGAGCGATCTCTAGTCATATAGACGTCTCCTCCCTGCGCGGCGGACCTGTTCGTTCCGAGTTGATCTGCTTACGTTTGGCGGTCTCGGCCGCCGGGCCGGGCCGCCCCTTCTTGCGCTGTTGCCTTTCCGCTGTGTGTACATTGCGACTTTCTGCGCTGCGTGCCGGCGCCGGCCTACGGAAGGATCTCGACGGGCGCGCTGATGGCGCTCGCTCTGGCGCGTCGTGTGCTAGAGACAGGACTGCGGCGAGTGCGTGACTGATCTGAGAGACTGCGACTGATCGCGGGCAGCTGGAGTGACTGAGGCACAGAGCCGCGACCGAGCAGGCGCAGGCCGAGTGGTGATTTCTGGTGCGGCGGGCCGGCCGAGTGGTGATTACTGGTGCGTTCGGACGGCCGCGGCCCAGTCGGTGTGTGATTGTGCGTGCTGGACGGGACGGCACCGCGCGCCCGGACTGTGTGTAACGGCTTAGGACCGCCTGCGTAGCTCTGAAATTATTTTTGCACTATTCTGTTGGTAGTCGCGACGTGTCAACATAGTTCACATTAATACGTAGGGTAAGGACCGGTGTTTGCGCCGACATGTGAAATATAAGGTGTAAACGAAACGGATGTCTGTTGAGTTGTGGAGCGTTCTCGAAGATGAATTGAACGCTGGGACGGGATGAGTTGATGACTGCTTTGTGGGATGATTCAAGGTACAAAAGATGGCGAAGTAAGCAGCGTCCTACGAATCCGCTCTCGTTTCCCGGATGAGTTCGTTTCGTTGGTACTCCGTGGTGTAAGCGAATGTTCGAGCAGCCACAGTATATAATCGCGTTACTCGCGGATATATCGTTAATCGCGGACACCGCACCATTCGCCCGACAGACGGCCAGTATCGGTATGCTGGCTAGTTCGTTACGGGCCCAACGCCCGGCCCGGGACCATGAACACCAAACTCTGGGCCCGACCTGCCTCGGTCGAACTATATAATTTAATGGACGAGCGCCTGAAAAAGATTTTTTATTGGACGAGCCGAAGGCGAGTTCAATAAGAAATCTTTC
>JARBER010070955.1:0-10352 GCA_030265075.1 Balanus glandula | reverse complement strand
TCAGTGTTCTGTAAGCCGGACAGTCAGGCGCGCTGAAGCTTCTCCACGGCTCGGGTGAGTGAGTGGTGAACGGAAACGGACCAGTGGCGGCGCTCGCCGCTTCCTTCTCCCGACAACCGATCATCACGTCAAACCACAGACCGCTGCTCTATAGTTTGATATAGTAGATAATAACTCAGAATTGGCGGCTAACGTCTGGTTCGGTTACAGTAGGTATTTTGATTGAAACGGGCTATGTGGTACAGAGAACTGGCTGCAAAATTTCCTCTTGTTTAACTCGATAACTTAACTGAGAACAAGCCACACAAGTCGGTTATTTCTAAGACGGTGCAGGTCTTTTGGAATACCTTCGAAAAGATTCACGCTCTATATTTTTGATAAAATACCATCTGCCTTTTTACAGCGTGTTTTGAATAGCGAAGGTGCCGTGTCGCGGTCGATTTTTCTGCGCTGCTCCAGCTGTGACCGGGTGACAGTGCGCGGTGGTGATCGGGGCCGTCTGCAGACCCGAGCCGCGTGCAGCGCCGCCCCGCTCTGCACGGCCCGGCCCTGCGCGCACACACTGCCACTCCCCCACCGTGGCATATGAGGCTGTACAGAGGCGAGCGCGGCCGCCGCTGTTTTCAGGCGGCGTAATGCAACGTCCAATACTGCAGTCGGACAGCGGGTAGCGCTCAGCGCTGTTGGCGCGCGCGGGCGGGCGCGTGCGATTGTGCAGACGGCGGGCTGCGTTTGATTCGAATCGTCGCCGGGCGCGCCAACGGCCGGTGGCTGCGGCCGTGTGTGTTCAGCGGTGGGTGGGGTGGAGTGGGGTGTGGCCAGGCCCTGGAGGCGAGGGGTGCGCCAGTGTCGGTGTTCTGGCCCTCGCTGATGCATACCCGGATGCGCCGCCGGTGTCAACTGGCTGACACGAGGCGAGGCAGCTATCTGTCATCTGCCACCCCTCCGTCACGCGCCGCCGGCCGGGGGGTAGCGCCCGCGCTCTGAGCTGCAGATCGTCTCCCAGGACCGGCAGGCGCACAGCCGACACGCCGCAGCTCCGCACTCTTCAGTCTCTCTCCTATACCAGGCAAGAGGACGCTCTCAGGCCACAGCTCGGCACTCTTCAGTCTCTCTCCGCCTGCCAGGCAGGAGGACGCTCTCAGGCCGCAGCTCGGCACTCTTCAGTCTCTCTCCGCCTACCAGACAGGAGGACGCTCTCAGGCCGGTGTTCGGCACTCGTCAGTCTCTCTCCGCCTACCAGGCAGGAGGACGGTCTCAGGCCGGTGTTCGGCACTCTTCAGTCTCTCTCCGCCTACCAGACAGGAGGACGTTCTCAGGCCGGTGGGCGGTCAGACCTCTGGCCTGGAACGCCGGGGCCGGCCTCGGGCCGCGCCAGCCGCCGGCATGACGTCATCAGAGGCCGTGCGCGCCGCGCGGCCGGCAGATGGCGGCACTGGTGACGAGCCGCCCGAGCTGCCGCCTGCCGACCGGCCGCGGCGACGGCGCCGATTTCGGGGACTGGCAATGCCGGCCCGGTCCTGCGAACTACCTCTGCATGCTCCCATGACCTTCAGGATTCCCGGGTGCAAAACTGCCGGCTCGTGACGGCGCGACATACGCGGACAGTGGCGGTAGTGGATACTATATCCACGTCATTGTCACGACCGCTCAGCTATGCGGAAGGTCGCTCACCAGATGGCGTGAGCGCTGCTTGGCGGTCGTTGTGCCCGAAACCTCAACGCGTCGTCAGCCATCGGCCAGGCATGCGGAATGCGCTCTCCTTATATCCATTTACTTTAACTAATTGCTTAACTCGTTCCACTTATGAAGCCTTGCGCCGCGAGGGCTGTCATGTGAGGCCGGTAACACCGCTCCTGGCTCGCCCCGGGTAGCAGGGCGTCATCGTCAGCGTCCGATGCGTCATCTGCGTCAGCCGGCGCGTCATCGGAGCGCCGCCGGTCGGCTGCCAGACAGCGTTCCGGCGCCGGAGTCCGTCATGCCAGCCGGTCGGTGCGCCGACCATGACCGGCAGACTGGGGCCAGTTCAGTGACTGCGGCCCGGACCGGCGCGGCGCGGCGGGTGGCGACTGGCCACTGCGGCGGCCGGCGGCTGGTGGCCCGTGAATGGGCCGCCGATCAGAACCAATGCCGTCACGTGCGGTGCGGTGGGCGGCAGGCGGTGGACCTCCGTCACGTCCGTCACAGCGCGGCTCTGGGCTGGCTGTGGGGAGCGTGGCTCTGAGCTGGCTGGGACTGCTGTGGGGGTGGCGGAGAGTGACGGGTGGACGTGACGGCGGGGCGGCCGGTGACGTCACGTTAACCCGCCGGAAGCGCCACGTCACCGGACCGACAGCGGCGGTGGGCTGCCGGCGTGACGCCCGCGGACCGGTGACATCACGTTAACTCGCCGCGTCACCGGACCGACAGCGGTGGCGGTGGCGGTGTGGCGGCCGCGGACCGGTGCCAGCGGCCCGCCAACGCAACGCTCCACATGCGCGCCGTGTGCCGTGAAATGCCCATGCTGGAACGCTTATGTAGAACACTGTAGAAAGCCGCAATTGAATAGAGAGCGCAACAGAAGACAACAAGGGATCTAAGGAAACGACTACGAGGACTAGTACCTATTAGTGAACAAACACGGGTAACTCCCAGTTGGCAGGTGACACTCATAGGTCACGTGCTACATCACTTTCGTTTCTATTGAATAAATGATCGCGCTAGGTAGCTATTTTCGAAATGGTCGATTATGGGGTGGCAGATTGGTACACTGAACTCGCCCTAATGGTTGCCTGTCGCTCGCCGTTACCTGGTGGCCAGTTCAGTTCCTTTGTTGGCGGGCAGTCCAGCCCGGTGCCATATTTCATGTCTCGCTCACTTTTGAGACCGCGCTGTCGGGTCTCGTTATAATGAAACCATATATAATTGCATCGCCTGTCCCGTCGGTAAAAGTGGGGTTTGGTAGTTCGACGAGTGCCCGACCACAAAACACTGCTTTCGGGCGATATCTGCTCTCAGGATCACGTCGCGCGCCGGAGTGGCAAAACATGCTCACGACTTTTTTGTCGCCGTGCCGGGGACAGTGAACGATTTATGTTTTTGACGCGGGACCCGACCATGGGAGTCATCCGCGCAAATAAGACATTTCTCACATTAGTGCCGGAGCCTTCTCATATATTATGCTCGCCATCGGGGTTATCCCTGCGCTGAGAACTGGTCTGACAGCTGCCGCAGAGATGTCCCACACTTGTCTGCGGCTTCAGGTGCTGTGACAAAATTTTCAGACAGCTGATTTGTGTGCGAGTGAACGTGGCGTATTTGGACACATTGTGCGGGTTTCATCTGATATCGTGGCCTGCACAAGATCCAGTGATTGAAGGTGGTCAGTGGTCTCCGGTCGAGCCGACTGGTGTTGGAATCACAGTAGCACAGCTCTTGCAGCTCTGCGGCTGACTGTGACACCGAAGTCGGGGAGGGGGGGCTGTAACCTGGTCTGGGAGGCTGGCCCGGCAGTGGTGGTGGGCCGGGTACCGGTACCTCCCGGCGGGGAGGGGGCCTGTGACCTGCCCTGGGAGGCCGGCCCGGCAGTGGTGACGGGCCGGGTACCGGTGCCGCCCGGCGCCCCACGCAGACACACAATGGTGGGACGGCAGCGGTGACGCCGCCGCAGACAATGCGCGCTCCGACTGCGCGTGGGACCGCCGCGCCGCGCCGGGCGGCCGCCTCCACCTGGCTTCAGCCCACTTCCCGAGCCGCCTGTCTGCGGCCCGCTCTCGGCTGTTCAGTGTTCAGTGTTCAGTGTTCAGCCCGGTCCGGCAGCTCTTCCAGTCGCCGCTCTGCCTGTCTGGACTCGGCAGCACACCGCCCGCCGTTCTCCTAGAAACAGCCTGCGCGCCGGCTCTGGTTCCGTGACGTGCCGTGTTTTCGTCGGTGTCGGCTCGGCCGGCGGCGTCGGGTGTCGCTGGCGGCTCTGTTTCAGTCGCGTTCACGGGGGCAGAGGTCGGCGATCGGCCGTTCAGTGCTGCTGTGGGTCCGACTGCGACGGCTGTGCTGGCAACAGTGAGGCGGCGGACAGCTGCTGCCCTCCGGCAAGTCCGACACTCGAGTGCGGTGCATTGGTCAATGGTCATTCCGTTAGCCAGTCTCTGAAGTGTGATGTTGTGGAGAGAGTGGTGCTGTGTAGCTGTATCTGAGTGGCGCTGTGTAGTTGAAAAGGAGACACGAGTTCTTGTGTGCTCTGTGCATGTGCAACATGCTTCTCGTGTGGTTTGCTCGCTCGTTGGCCGCCGTTCCGCGAAGATGCTTCAATTTAGTGGCGATTTTTGCTGTTGTCCGTGTCCATTGTTTCGTTACCCGCTGTCAGCCTTGTTACTTGTCAGATCCGCTACAGACAATGACACAAGCCGCGATTATCAGAACAGTGACTATGTATTCAGGTACAACTTTCATCAACATTACTTCTATTTTTGTGTGTGTAGATTATTTCGTTACTCGAGCTTGACGAGAGTTTGGTGGAATAACTTAGAATTTGTCCACTAATTGCTGCTCGGTCATGTTGATGAAAGTTGTATCTGGATTGCATTGACAGACAGCAGGCTTCTACGGGAGTTTTCAAAAGATGGCTGCCGAGATAGCGGGTCTGAGCGCGCCCGTGCTCTATCGGGTTTCGAACTGTGAACCCGCTCCCGCTGACTGTTTACTCACTCTCCACGCTGGCCAATGGCTGACTAATCCCTGCTTTTGTTTCAGAGACGTGATGTGAGCCCGCGGTGGGCCCGGCGCAGAGAAACCAGTGACGAACGCGGCGCAGTGGGCCGCGCAGTGACAATCGCGGCGCAGTGACGATCGCGACGCGCAGTCGCGGCGCCGGCGACAGCCATGAGCACGGACGGCAGTGCGCACGAATATGTTAATCAGAAGGAGGATGTGAAAAACTTCGAGACGGGCCGCATCAAGGCCCTGCAGGAGGAGCGACTGCACATCCAGAAGAAGACCTTCACGAAATGGATCAACTCCTTCCTCATCAAGGTATTTGTCCGCACAACCCTGCAGTCCCTGACGCGAACAAAAATTGATCCATTTCCAACAGACTGAATGAATGCTAAGTAAAAGCGCGGGCTGTTCTCGATTCTTCGCGCGCTGGGATTTTATAATCTTAGCCGAAAAATACATTTTTGCAGAAACGAGACTTATTTTCCTCTATATCAGCAGTTTATTCACAATGTATATGGCTATTTGTCTGTCATTTCTGCAGCCCAGACCTCATCTGCGCCCGGTTCAATAGTCCCTCTGATGTGATTAATCTCTGAGATCGGCCAGGGGTCGGGACGATGTCTCTGTGACTGGCCCTAGGTGACGTGTTTAACACGTCTCCGACTGATACCAACTGATACCGCCCAACTATCGGTCTCGTAGGTATGTGAGTTTCGGAGATGAAATAACACTCCGAAGATATGGCTTATCGAAAGACGTCGAGAGAAGGCGTGAGGACACTAGTGACCTGGACAGATTGGACTTAAAACACCTGATATATATTCGTATGGACTCGAACTTCCCCTTACTTTTCGGCATTCGAACATATATTTCCACCAATTTATGTGAAGAAGTAACTGTAATATTTTCTCATAACATGAAATTTTCTGTTATCTGTTTTATTCACAGGCACGCGTAAGTCGTGCAACGCGCAAGTTTGCCAGTAAACTCGCCCGTCACCTCCACGATAAGATAATGGATCCTATGTTTGGTGATGTGTGATCCGTCAGCCAAAAAACTTGGACTTCTGTTGATGCACACAGCCAGACCGTGTTTGTTTATCCGAACTGCACGAGGCATTGCACATAGGCTGCATTACTTCATCCGCTCCGCTGGGCCTGCGCGGCAAACACACTATTCTGGGAGGAGTGACGGCCTTTATCAGCGGCTGGGGACGCCATCGGAGGTCGCTGTGAGCGGCGCCAGCGGTCGGCGGGGTGCCGATCGTCCGACCCGACCCCGTCTCCGCTCTCGCCGTGAAGGGGCCGGGGCGCGGCGGCGGCGGCGGAGGCGGCGCGTGCCACCGTCCCCGCAACGGCGCTGTTGTGGCGCAGCTGTGGTTACCGGGAGCGGCGCGGGTCGTGACCCCCGGCCCGAGACACACCCCCAGCCGACCCTGCTCCTCTCACTCGTCTGACGGCCAGACACGCCCTCACTCCATGTCGAGCGTTTCTTGCCCTCCCCACCTGCCCGTTGACACCGCACTCACGGCAGCTCACAGCCCGTGTTTCGAGCTTGCCCGGTGCAGAGGTGCAGACTTTTTCGGCAGGTTTTGACATCGGCGCTAGTTAGTCGCGGCTGCGCTGCACCTGGCCCTGCCGCTCTCTGCCGTTGTAAAGTATCATCAGCTGTCACTTCCCCTCCTCCCTCGGCCTTTGCTCCCTTCGCTAATCGGCCTTTCGCTAGCCTTGCCATCGCGCCTTTCCCATGCTATGGCTTTGTGCGCGCTGTTTTGCAGACGTCATGGGAATGAAGTTATACTTTTGTGACTAGCGGTGAGAGCCGTGAAATGCTTTGGGTTACGACTTTCTCTGGCTTAGAGGACAATAGAAAATTAATGCACTATTAACTTCCGTGCCGGGCCCCATGCGGGGCCCCATGCGTTGTAACTTGTCGTTCGGGTAACTCCCGCGAACGTCAATGAAGCATTGTTCACAACACTGTGGTTGTTTGCCACTTACTGGTTTGCCGTCGTTTCCATATTGCTGAGCTGTCCGCTGAGATCTCAGCTATTTCTGCATATCAAGGCTGCCACGGCCAATTCGTGGTTTGTAAACTGCCGTAAGTGCGGGTATGCACTGCGTCCGCCCGCCCCAATGCAGATCTTCTCACGGAGCCAGTCTTGTTACGAGTCCAGGAAAAACCTCAGCATGGTCTTGTCGCCTTGACTTGCGGTTACCATGAGTGCTATGTCTATGTTGCTTTGGAGAGTCGTTTTGCAAGTGCCCAGCTGGAAAGGAAATTCCTTCCAGGTGATAACTGCTTCCGAAAGCCTGGACCAACGCGTCTCCGAACGTCACGACCTCTTGTTCTCTCAGGATCGGAGACAGAGAACTAGACGGTTCAGAAATATAATTTGAAGGGAAAACCATGCAAGACATGACGTCACAGGCAATATGGATTATGGCTAATTTGTCGCGTCTGTTTTTATCCATCGTTAAAAATCGATAGTGGCGAAAGCTTCGTTCGTGCCCAATGCTCACGTCAAAGCATCGAGCTTCCGGAACAGCGCAGAACTTCCGCCTGTCACGCGTGCCTTTGTCAATCCAACCTGTCCGACCCATTCCATGTGCGAAATCTGCCGTGATCTATCGTTGGTTGCGACTAATGCGGCTACCTGTGCGCCTGCCATAGACACTGCCTGGCTAGTGTGGTGTGGAATGCTTTCGGTCCCACCGATGTAGGGGGGACAAGTCCCCCGGTCCCACCGGTGTGGTGGGACAAGTCCCTCAGTCCCACTAGTGTGGTAGGAGAGGTCCCTCAGTCCCACTAGTGTGGTAGGAGAGGTCCCCGGTCCCACCGGTGTGGTAGAAGAGGTGCCCCGGTCCCACCGGTGTAGTGGGAGAGGTGCCCGGTTCCACCGGTGTGGTAGGAGAGGCCTCCCAGTCCCACCAGTGTGGTAGGAGAGGTCCCCCGGTCCCACCAGTGTGGTAGGAGAGGTCCCCCAGTCCCACCGGTGTGGTGGGACAGGTCCCTGGTCCCACCGGTGTGGTGGGACAGGTCCCCGGTCCCACCAGTGTGGTGGGACAGGTCCCCGGTCCCACTAGTGTGGTGGGAGAGGTCCCTCGGTCCCACCAGTGTGGTGGGAGAGGTCCCCCGGTCCCACCGGTGTGGTGGGAGAGGTCCCCCGGTCCCACCGCCGCGCTGTTGACACAGCCGTGTTTGGGCGGCCGACAGACAGAGGAGCGAGCGCGTCCCTCATCTGCCGGAAGCCGCTGTGACGCCGCCATCCGGTGGGCCGTGCCTGGTGCAGGGTCGGACCTGGACACCTCTGCAGCACCACTCGGCGGACGCTGGTGTGGTGCACGCCGCCAGGGTGGTGCTGGGTCGGGCCCGGACACCTCTGCAGCACCACTCGGCGGACGCTGGTGTGGTGCACGCCGCGCGGGTGGTGCTGGGTCGGGCCCGGGCACCTCTGCAGCACCACTCGGCGGACGCTGGCGTGGAGCGGTCTGTGTGATGAATGTTCGATGTTCGAGGGAGCGGTCCGTTGGTGCCGTTCCAGCGTCAGGAGTTATGCTCGACCGGAACAGTCCCTGCTAGCTCATCAGATTCGCACGGCGCGCTCAACCAATCACATCCGGTATTCGGAGGATTTTCTAGGCTGGGTTTCGCCGTTGTCAGCTTAATCGCTTTTCCGGATGATATAATAAGGAATGTTACAATTCTCTGCTCCATTTTTTGTCTCCTCACTGTCATTGGTTTACGAGGCGGCAGATAGTTGAGACTTGAGATATACCTGTCGTAAATTCAGTCGTATCGGAGACTAGAGAGAGAGGGCCGAGAGCGGACCTTTACGCGGAGAGAGTCTCATATCGCAGGATTAGGCCATGGCGTGCGTTGTGCAATGTGCACTCAGTGCAGTGCCGTTCGACTGTGCATGCACATGAATATTATGCATGGCTGTAGTGCATATTACTGCATATGGCTAGCTTATATAGCTTACAGAAAGCTGCATGCGTGTCCTAAATCGCCCCGGCAGGGGGCGCCAGGTTCAGTGGTCGGATCATGGGAGCGGTGGGATCTGCATTCTGGGTGGCAGCGTTTTGCACCGAACACTAAAACGCTGCAGCACCAATAGCGCTCCACTATCGTATCGGTGAGCTCCCTTAGCCGGGCACGAAAGCTGGTCTGCTTATGGTCATGTAGATCGCTGTGACGATAAAGCCTAACCATCAAAATGTTATACTTCGTGGTCGTAAATACCCGTATACTATCACCTGATGTCACGATAGACGGTGCAGTCATGGACATTGGACAAGACGGGGTTTTTATATGGGAATATAAATACTACATCAACGTGAATTTTGCTCAACACGGTGCGGTGATCTTTGGGCTAGTTGCTTTACTCTTGCCGCGTTGGAGGCTCGACTTGAACTACATATTAGAGTGTCATTTGTACGTGCTGGATAGCGTCGTCTACTCGTGGTTCTGCGTCTTACCCAGACGTGGCGTGGACTGGATCTATGCTGACTGCTGAGCAATGATAATGCACTTTGCTCAAAGCTGCTCAAAGTTGGAGCGTTCAATGTTCATTCTCGTTTCTCCGGTCTCCGTAGCGTTGCTTTACTATACAAAGAGTCGTGGTTTAGGTCACTTGCGATTTTTTCGCCAACATTTGAAGTTTTAGGAAGTGTGTGCTTTTGTTGATCATAGTTCCGAGCCAGGCTTTTGCAGGGATTAACATTTCCCTGGCTATGCCGTGTTAATATATTAATAAGTGCGATGTCCGGGTCGGCGCCGGTACATGAGCAGCTCTGTAATCAGCCATTACGAATTGGATGGACTGGTTTATTATCATTGCAAATTCAGATGCCGCATGCCTAGCATTCCGACCGCACTGACACATGGCGACTCCGGGTGGTGTTTTGGCTGAAGAGCTTGAAATTATTCACACGCCCATCATGAATGTGCTGTGCAATATGCAGTGCATCTACGGCGCTGCTTTTGTTCCCTCCTTGATATGTGATTGCTGATGTGTTATATATTATCATGTTTTTGCTTTCTGCGCCGCACCTACGTAGTTACAACGCCAGAAGCTCACAAAAGGCAGAAGTGGTCCACTTATTAGTCACACTTGTCATAGTGAAAAGTCGGCACTGAAGTGTCGTCACGAAATGTTCGCTTCACTGCTTCAGCGACGGTCGCTGTCACCGCACGCGAGTCACCAGACCTGCACAGTTACTGGTATTCCACCAGCTAGTACACAGTGACAAGACTGAAATGGACCGGCCAAATGCAAAATAAGGAAACCTTTTCTAAATGTATGCCGCGTACCGTTACATTTTACGCGTCGTGCATGCTGGTCGTCTTGTGCTTACGAAGTGCATGCATATTTTCGTGGAGTGTCACATGTTTTCCGGAATGGAAGCGGCGAGGAAAGTTGACGTTCACGCATGGTGCGGGCGCGGCTGCTCGAAGTGCCGTTACTCTTGGCAGTGGGTAATGCTGGCTGATCCTGGGTGGTCGGCAGTAGGAAGACAGTAGAAGACAGAAGGTCTAGCTGGGCGCCGGCGCCGCGCGGTCCGGCTGTGAGGGGGGAGGGAGACAGTGTACTATGCCGGTCCGGCGGGGGCGGGGCAGTGTACTATGCCGGTCCGGCGGGGGCGGGACAGTGCACT
>JARBER010070844.1:0-11781 GCA_030265075.1 Balanus glandula | reverse complement strand
CTTCTTATTTTACAATCCTGGAAGTACATGTTTACTGACTGCATGTTATTGAATATTTGAATATTGTTCTTTTTTTTTGCTGCTTGGTGACAAAAATGAAAAATAATACATTTATGGCTGATGAAGGCGCAAGCTGAAAGCTACCAATTTGACTTACGTGTTTTTAAAATATTTTTCGGCAGTATGAGAGTAAGGTTATTTTTTATTATAAGAAACACAGATAGACAGACAGACAGACAGACAGACAGACAGACAGACAGACAGACAGACACACCGTCGCTTGATAGGCACAATGGGTAGCCGAGTATGATCACATATAGCCCGAATTAACGGGATGTCCCTATACCCACCAGGCAGATAGTACATATTGCACAATTCACAGCCTTTGACTGATGAGTCATCCAATGGCCCAACTAACGTAATTTCAACGGCCAGAGGGACGTATCTAAAAGCTCTGTTCAGGATGCGTTCATGAAAACCTTACGATACAAGCAATGCTATTGGCATGAAGGCACTCTGCGAACATGCAGCGATTATCAAATCAATGGCAAGATAATTCAAGCGCAGTAATGGATGCTTTGTTTGAAGCTGTTCCGGTTTCATTTGATAGCAAACACATTGATAATCCGATTGTGCAAGGTGCTTCACAGAATGACACAAGTATCGACTGATAAGGCATGACTACCTAGTAACGCAGATCTCTCTTAACCCCCCCGACTGCCGGTCCTCTGTCCTGCCGGTCACGCCTGCACTTTAACCCGGGGCTGGCGGCCCTGACCACCCCGGGCCACTGTGGCGGCCCTCGAGCCGTCCTCCGGGAGTAGCGGCAGACTTCATCCCTCCCTGCAGCTTCGCGCTGCGGGAAAGTCCTGTCCATTGTTGTTCACTCGTTTGGTGGTCCATTTAGACCCATGTTGTGCATTTTACTTTATCCCCTGGCTCCGCAATTGTCCGAATCGACCGAAGGGGCCTTATCCACAATCAAACCAAAGACACGCAACGCTCAACCAGTCTTACGCATATCAGCTTGGTATCAATCTTAACATTAAATATCAGAGAATTCGCCTTAAAACCAAGATTAGAAGTGACAAAATAACCCTAGCTCTAACCACCCCTGGGCCTGTCAGAATAGGGCGGATTGAGCTCCTGACGCGGCGCGCACTGACCGTGTTGCTCAGCTCCTCCCACTGCAGAACCAGCTTGTCCATGCGCTCGACCCACTCGCAGCAGACGGTCTCGGCGGCCTGTCGCCGCTCGCGGCACTCGCTGATCTCGCGGTCCGCCTTGTCGTGCTGCGTCATCTTCGACACCGTCTCCGTCATCTTATCCAGGCTAGCCAGCCGGGCCTTGATGTCGGCGTCAAACTCCTGCCGGTACACGGGTGTGAGAGTTGAGACGAGACGAGACGACAGGGCGTGGTTGTGGTGCCGGAAACGCGGCTCTCGCTGCCACTTCGTTGAGGGATTCGACAAATATGGCATCTGCATTGAATTGTTGTATGGGTCGGTCTTCTAGATCAACGTCGTCGTCATCAAGTCAATAGTCATAATCGTTTATTAGGCTATTATGCTAGAATGAATAATAACATAGATGTGAAGAACATTGAACTCAAAATATCATCCATTTCAATTAGAGCTAACATTTTCGAAAGAGATATCTGTCATACCTTGACAGACTTCTGCATTTGCTGCGCTTCAATGAGGCTGCTTGGCTTTTTCAGTCCGCCCTTGATTCTCTCCTCAGTCTGAGCTAGCCACGGCTGGAATACCTTCAGTTCAGCCTGAGAACGACAGACACACATACATATTACATATGCAGTCGTTCAAGCTTCCGCTGTACCTACCTGCATACTCATTTAACTGGAGTAATGTTAAATTTGTTTGATTCCTGACAGTAACTTTTATCAATTACTAATGAAAATGTTTCGCTGTAAAAAATAGCATAACTCTAGGTAGGACAAACACGGTGTCGATAAACTACGCCACAATTCGCGTCCCGTTAGTTCTCTGCCCCAGCCGGGCGGTGACGGCTGAATGTAGATGATCTGACCTGGTAGTCGGCCCAGTGGTGAAGGTCCTCGGAGATGTCGCCACACACGTCTGTCAGCTGCTGGTTCAGCTCCTCCAACTTCTCCTTCACCTTCTCCACGTCCATCAAGTGCGCCTCGGCGATCGAGTTGGCCTTTCCTGAGCAAGAGCCAGTTCCAGTGTCAGGATCTTCGCTTCACGAAGGGCTTAGAAACACCTAATTCAGGATTTTAGTCTAAATTAATTCGTACTATGTAAACAACAGATCAAACTTTAAAGCTAAGACATAAATGAACTATTTCACCACTTTGAATACAAACAAAATGTGCCGTATTCATCGGATGTGTGTGCGGCAATCAGCCTCCGTTAAACGCCTATGTCTCCCATGCCGACCAGTCGTCCCCAGCACTCATGCCGCACCTCCGAGCAGCCGCTCCGACTCTGTCACCAGCCAGGCGAGCGTGTTGAGCTGGTTCTCCATGTTCTTCTGCATCTTGACGGTCATGAGCAGCTTCTCGTCGGATTTGTCCTCGCCGGGGAACTTGAGCAGCTCGGCCAGCATGTCCTCTCCCTGCTGAAGCCACGCCATCGACGCTTCCTTCTTGTCCACAAATGTCTGTCGGACAGATGAGGCGAGTCAGATGCAGCAGAGACTAATGATTCGCTGCTCCATGAGTTCGTAGTGGATAGTCGAAAAAGATCTCTGAGTCTGAGTCTGAGGCGCTAATCTTGCCTTATGTATATGTACCGGGTGGTCCAAATAAAAGTTGACGTAGCAATTTGCAAATAGCATTTAATGTATTCGTCGTATACTGTTGTATGATACCTCTTACGAATGTCAATAAAATGGCAACACATATTAATAATTGCATTCAGCTTATATGTATGTTTCAGTGGCTCGTATACTGTCTCGCAAAAACTGTCCCAAGTGAGCGCCCCTGCGCTAAAGGACGAGCGCGTAGCCGACCGTGATGAATGGTCCTTCCAATAAAATCGCAAGCCAATACCCATCTAAAAAAATATTTCAGAATTACCAACCATAACAAACCATAACATGTGTAGCAAACTATTGTGCAGGCCAGTCAACACATAAATGTTATATTATTTCTTGTAAAATAATGCAGATTAAATGGTTCGGAAAACAGAAACTCTGAAAATGACAACATAGAGATGGCAATGAAGTGTCAACACGAACACATACCTGTAGGTCCTCGGTATATGTCTTCAGTTTAGCAATCCGTTCGTCGGTTTTATCCAGTACCTTGTTACGCTCCTCAAAGCCAGCGATCTGACAACGGAAAGTGATAATCAGAATCAGAATTACTCTTACCTACCGAAATGAGCGCCCAGTTAGAATTAAAAGATATGCAATTATAATAGATAGTAATCTTACTATATATAACTGCCGAAATAATAATACTGCCGAAAAATATTTTAAAACACTCAAGTCTCATACTGTTTTTTTTAGAAAAACGGCAGTATGAGAGTAAGGTTGCTATTTATTATAATTATTTTACAATGTCTTTCAAAACAGTGTTAAAACTAAAACAAGATTAAAAGACTTACCTAAAGCTTAAAAGTTATCATTCATATATACCTTATCATACAACTGTGTGCACCACTGCTAGTCCCCTTATGACGTTTCGCTCTATTTTCTATACGATGCATAGCATGTGTCAAACACAATTTAAATAAAGAAGCATAATTTTGTCTCGACTCACAGAAAACACTTTCTACTAATCAACACGCAACATATTTGGTCTCATATTTTTTTTAGTTAAAAACGAACTAATATTGTAAATAAACGTCTTCGTCTTCCAGCAAAATAATAAATCATCCCTCCTCAGTCCTCCCTAAATTGACATACCGTTTTTTGGACCTCCTCCTTCTTATCGGCAGAACAAATAGTGCAGATAATCTCCTCATTGCCCATCAGTTTCTTGAGGCAGGCTTCGTTGGCCTCCCTGGTCTTGGCGGCGATCTCCAGTCTGAGGGCGACATCCTCAGCTCCGGCTTTCGGGTCGAACTGCTTGCGGATGTTCCGCAGCTTCTCGTCGGCCTGGTCCAGAAGGTTGACGATGTTTACTTTCCCCTCTTCATACTCCTTCCAGGCGTTCTCGTTCCCTGAAACGCCAAGGAAGGGTGCACCACGTCAGTCACATAGTGCAACTAGCAGCATATTGCCAGCGAGACGACAGCGGTAGCAGGCAACGGAAACAACGGCGTCCGTAGTGCGAAGTAGGTAGGCTGTACCGCATGGCAGCTGTGTGGTGCGGCACAACCTACCAGCAATAAGTGATAAAACACCGACTGTTTTAACCATTTGAGTGTCTTCGCCAATATACCAGAACGTGAGCCGTAGGCGGTACATGAAGTTGATGCTGATAATGCAATGTGTAACGCTGTTTATGTCTTATAATGTTACATAGGTGAGACTAATCAACAATACATCGCATGATACAAACTTGACCAAAAGACAGACTGCTCCAGCGAACACTCACTCTTGTGAGTCTCTAGCTTTTTCTTCGCCTTCTCCTCGGAGTCTTTGAACAGCTCGTCAAGTCCCTTGACCTGCTCCTTCAGGAAGGGTGGACAGTCGGCCTGGCCCTCCAGCTTCTGGCCGCGCTTGATCAGCTGAGCGAACTCGCCGCGTTTCTCCTCGATCTTGGCGATCAGCGCCTCCTGGTTCTCGATGAACGAGGCCACGTGCTCCATGCTGTCCGGGTGGATCTGTCGCACAATAGTATTGATGATGATGCGATATGAAACATAGTGATAGAAGATACGGCGATGGAAGTACAGAATTAAAATGTTTTCCTTGCATATGACTTAGCCCATCATTTACTTGTAGCAAAGGAAACATTTGTAAGAAAGCACTGGTGTACTGGCATACAATGACTGGATCATCTACGTGCTATTACAAAACAGTGCCCAGCTGAGCACTGACCTGTAGAGCTGGTCACAAACGGGTCCTCTGAACCACTGCTGCCGACCTCTGGCCAGTTGCTGCTGCTGTTCTGATCTGACCAACGCTCACAGGCGACCGACGAGCGAAGCAGCACGACCCCGGCTAGCCAGACGTGCGGCCTCCGGAACAGGAGGCGTCGCGAGCTACAGCAGGGATAGTCCACAAAAGTCACACTATCTACTTCGCTATCTAGCACTTTACTTGCTTGTGAGCCGTTTAAGCACTACACAGTCAACCAAACCAAACCTACATAGTAATCTGCTTCAATGTTGACTAGGTAATTAGTATATTTGTATATGTACTATAATACAATACATACATAGTCATACGCTAGCTTTATATATACATTCTTAAACATAATGGCTTTTGGTTAGCCAGTTAAAGCATGGCAGCGATGAAACTTACTACGGGTCAGAAAACCTAAAAGCGATAAAACTTACAACGGTTCAAAAAACCCAATATTTGTTTTTTTTTCTTAAGAAAACTGTTACTGATCATTTCAAAGTTCTACGAAACAGTGAAGCTCAGAAAATGTTGTTTTATTTAGATACATATTTTGTGCACAAAATATTCCATGAATGCTATTGATTATATTTTATACGTTACCTCCTTACTCGGCAAATAATTATCAACTACACATTGATACAACGGTGGGTTTTATTTTACCCAGTAGAAGGAAAATCAAACCTCAAACATCACTAACCATTCCCATTGCTGAGCAATGTAGTAGGTACTGCTACTGAGCAACACACAATAGCGAACTTCAAGTGTAACCAGCACGCTTAAAAACTACCTCATACAAGATATAACAGTAGAGCTTACCTTAGGACCGCCTACAGTGCCCTTTTTCTGTTCAAGCTGCAAAACATTAATTTAATATCAAGGTAGCTCACATGAAAGACAGCTTGAGAATAGCCGTGCTGTTTCTTTTAAAACGTACCTATTACAAACATACCACATCAGACGCCGTGCGATATTGCTTATATGTACATCATGACAGGTCACAGGTTGTCTCCAACCACCCCAAACGTTGTTGAAATACTGGTAATAAGTCGAAGATAGATTAACAAAAAGGTCACATACAGGGGTTTTAAAAGTTAGTCAAATTAAAAATAGCGCCGTTCAATGTGTGAATTGTATACAGAAGAGAAGGGGCATTCGGGCGATTTGCACGACATACCTCCTCGGTGGACTTGCGTCGCAGCTCCTCCAGCAGTTTGACAAGTGGCGTGATATCATCCACGTACTGGTAGCAGCGCGAGTACACGTCCACCTGCAGCAGCACAACACAGGCACGTGCCAAAAGGGAAACGTCGTGCGCGCGTGCATAAACACAAATGTATTATGTAGCGCCACTCTGAAATGTTAGAAGGATGAATGACATAAATGTTGTTGTATGGTATATCTATAGAGATTGGTGGATAGTGGATACATACAAATGCAATTTCCTTATAACCTCCTACACGCCTGCTCTCTCCTATCCCTTCAACACCCCACACAAGTTTTATTTTGCTCTTCTCTAAACTATCCCGCGACCCTCCTCCATCCCCCGCTGCTGACCTTGCGCATGTTCTCCTCGATGCCGGGCAGCATCTCGATGTGTCGCTGGCTCAGCGCCTCCAGACGCTTCTTCTCAGACTCCAGGTTCTGGTCTGACTTCTGGTTCAGCAGCTTCAGCATGTCGTGCAGCCACTGCTTCACCTCGTCACGCTTCAGATTCTTGCACTGGTACTGCGCTCGTTGGGAGGGAAACACATGGTTATCAGCACAGATGTTGACCATGCACAATGCATATCACACAGTAATGCAACGCTGTTTTATTACATGTGCTGGTGATGGAAATACTTTGGTATTCGTACTCACAAGCGTGTGCACCACTTTCAAGACTAGTTGGACTTGGAATGAAAGAATAGCCCGGCATGAGTACCACTCAAAGTGTTTTCTGTGCCCCATTGAGATGAAAACTTGGATGGACTGAATTGGATGGACGAAAACATGCATGAATGCTGTTATGATAGCATGGTGTGGTTATGTAGAAGAGAGTGAGTATAAAGTTCCGAATCCTTTTTGACATTTGACTATAAAAGGCAGTGCAGTTTGTAGCATTTGTCGTGTGTATTATGTTTGTAAATTCTCTGCCGCACAATCAGTGAGGTCGCCAGAACTTTAAGTTGGGCAATGGGCACGGGGGTAAATTAGCTTGGCAGACATTTGACTATTTGTCTTTCAAAATCCTATTTAAGGATAATAATGTCTAAACTGCCTAAGAAAGTGATTTTTTTAGTAGAATTAAAAATGACTTCATATACATATTTGACGTTATGATGAGCCTATGGATTTATCGTCAGGGGGACCCTATGGGCAAATAAACCTGCTATATCTTTCTCTAAAAAAAAACTCAGGTGTCGCCAGCCCTAGGCTGGAGATGGGGACAGCTTTCCCTTCGTTGTAACGGTTATGGCGACGGTTATTGCGGTGATAAGGACGTCTGCTGCATGATGTTGATGTGACGCACAACTCAACAGTTTCTATTTCAGCCAACCGTCACGAGCTGTCTTCAAATATAGCGACTGGTGCATTATGTGCCGCATAGCTCAGAAGTTTCTATTCTACCCCATGTATGTGTCTCTCATGTAGGACACCTGATGCATCTGTGCCGCTGAGCTAAGTGGTTTGTATCACATCCCGTGTCAATCAGTAAGACGCCTGATGCATGCTGTGACGCATAACTCAGTAGTTCCTATTCCAGTCCACAGATGTCTCTCAAGGAAACGCCTGATACATGCTGTGCCGCATAGCTGAGTAGTTTCTATTCCAGCCAACAGATGTCTCTGAAAAGGTGCGCCTGATGCATGCTGTGCCGCATTACCCAATGTGTTTTCTAAGTATTTCAGCTAATAAAGGTCTTGTAAAGTACATTTGGTCGCAACGTTGAATACACATTACTTTGCCTTTGTATCGGTAAGTAAACAGCACTCACTTCTACAACTTCTTCCAATCGGCTTTGTCAAATAAACGACGTCCAACCCTAGTCCGCTGGCCAGCAGCCACGGTGGCCAGCTGACAGCCTACAATACAACGCGCCAGCTATCACTGTGTCCCTGCTGTTCGTCCCCCTCGCCGCGGTCATCGCCGCAGGGTATAAACAGCCGCCGCCGCCGCCACCGCCGCCGCCGGTATGTGATGGGTTACGGCGGCGTGCCGACGCCCCGCACCGCGGCCAAGGCCCGTACCGATCGGCTCGTGAGCTGAATACTGGCCTCGGTGGCACACTGCTCTGAATACCGGGCCAGCTCACCGAATACCGGGCCACGGCCCTGCAGGGTCACCGAATACCGGGCCACGGCCCTGCAGGGTCACCGAATACCGGGTCACGTGCCGCGGGGCAGTGCCATCACAGCTAGCAGCTGGCTCTGCTGCAGCGGTGCTTTGTTTGGTCGAGTGAGAGCTTAAGAGGCAGTGACGTATCCGTGAACCGTGAGAAACATGCAAGTTATAACGTTAGATTGTAAAACATTGTTCAAAAATGTCGCAAAAACGATTGCCATGCCTAATAAGAATAGTTTTTATGAAATCAATACTATATTGAAAGTTATATTATGCGAATAAAACATGGATATTGTAGCAGGGCTTTGGTATAAAGATATTTTGTATTGTTGCAAACGGTTTATCAGTTATACGTCTTAACTATATACTAAAAGTGAGTGGGTGAGTGAAGTGAGTGAAGTAAGTGAGTTACAATGGAGACATTATTGAATGTAAAAATGCGTTTCTCCAACATTATATAACGTCATGTTTGTTTGCACGATGTTTAAGTTAACAACAACGTACACTTAAAACATATGTCATTACTTTATCGATGTGTTGCTTGTCGCCTTTCGGCTTTCAGACATCACAATTTGTTAACACGCGCCTTGGAGGTTCTCTGAACGACTACAGGTCCGTTAGAGGCGGTGCCAGGGTCCAGTATTTGAGAGGGTAGTATGAAAGCGGGGATAAGTATCCCATTCCTCTTAGGGAAGCTGGTGAAATAGAATATGCAACTGTCCGGGTCCCGGGCTTCACTGCGCGCTTTTACAACTTCTCGCTATATGTGTTATATAATACTAAGAGCCCAAGGCAAAACAAAAACGTGAAGTAACTTGGTAAAACAAAACAATAACAATTAGTCCGTAGCCAAAAGTAAGCTACTAAATGTGGAATACTTTGCAAACATATGTCTCGCAGGGAATCAAATCTGCAAACCCATCGAAGGGACGTAAGCACACCATCGCGCCCCTGACTAACCGGCCAGCGTTACGGCAAACACGTGACCAGGAAATATGGATTAGCTCTGATTGAGAAAGGGTGAGACAAGGTTAATTACAGTTTGATGCTGTTTCGATGAAATGGTACGTAATCTGCCAATATTGTATGACGAAACTACGCGAGAAATATATGCTGAACAAAATGCTAAAGCTAGAAAGCGCAAAAATGAGTAAAGCGACATAATAAAATAATAAATATAAAACTTCAAAAGTGTATCACGGTGTAATGCGCAATGTGAACCTAAGCGCGAGTTCCCATCTATCTAGAAAACACACTACGTACCGACAAGCAGAAAACGGCGTTGGATAGCTAGATACGATATTTGTTTCAAAAGTGTTGCAGTATTTGTTTTTAAGTTAGGTTCATATTAAGATAACCAGAGGTCATCAAATGTAATTTTTTTTTGTTTTTCATCGCTTCATATATTTCCATGTACCTATCTCGAAACCATGTTAGCTAGAAACAAACGGCAAAACAATCGACAGCTATTTTCATTTTCTGTCGGAATAAGCATTCAGATTTGACCTCAGGTCAATTGTTTAGGCTACAAATGTCAAAAAGAAAAAAACATAGAAAACAGAAAACAAAAAAAAGTAAACATTTTTTTACCTATAAGTTTTTTTTTTACGAATAACGATTTAAGAAAAAAATACAGCACGACAATGTAACAATGTAACAATGCAATCACTTTTGTGTCGTTAAGACACGTCGAAGAGTGTTAATGTTGAACTTTTTAGATCAATTTCAAAATTTGACCGTGGTCTAGGTCACTTCATGACCATACGTAAAATTTTGAAATTGACCCAGGTAGGTCATTTGCATATAGGACTTGACTCGATGACACAAGCATATTGGTATCAATTTCACTTATCTATCTATATTCTATCGAGTTATTTCCAAAAAAGATTTGACTCAGATGACCTCGGGTGACCACAGGGGTCAATGGGAAGAGCAACTGCGCCATTCCATCAACAACAGCCTAACATAGCATGGTGTATATGAAATCAGACTGAAAACATGTTTTTTCTCGGAATGTAGTGCAGTTGAATATTTCCCCGTTGACTTAGGTATAATTTTCATTTTCATTTATTCAATAAGCCACACACAGGTAAAATAACCCAATTACGGTGGTCCTCACTCACTCCAACAAACACTCCTACCTACACCTCACTCAACAAACATATGCTAAAATGTAAACAAGACATTCGTTTCGATAAAAGACAGTAACACCTATGCATCAGAATAGTGCAAACGGAGCATGGTTTGCTTTGAATCGTTAAATAGATAATGGAACGGTCACGACATTGATCTGACCCTAGGTTGCATACATACAAAATTCGAGAAGAAAAATTGTATGTGCTAATGGCTTGACCTTATCCTACAAGTTTGAAACTTATTGGCAAAAACACTGTCGCTGTTTTAGGTAAGACTAAAACTTTTTTAGGTGACGTCATCATATGACCTTGTATTGTGACCTGACCTGAAATGACCTGAGGCCAAAAGTTTTACTTAATGTGTGAGAAGTTCAATTACTCGGATCTATGAAAAAACAAACAGAAGAGATGAGCGGATTTTCCTTCCCCCTCCCCTATTCCTCGGCGCGTGTTAATATTTTGAAGATTTCACAGCGATGTTCAGTGTCTAGTTATTCAACTCATGGCGACAGTAATCCTATATCCAAGCCTCGTCTTTATAATGGTTTGGTGACCCTCCTGACTGGTCTTAACTCTAATGCTCGACTCATTACAAGGTCTTGCAGAATGCAGGTCTTCATAGACCATGTAAGTGCGACCTAACATGTGGCAGACATACTTTGCCTGAAAGAAGCTATTTTTACATTGCATTTTGCGTCTAATGACAACCTGTCGATGTCTAGTTTGTAACCAACCGCTATTGTTTCATCCAGTAGGTCTCTGAGTAACGAGTAGCAATGTCAAGTGAAAGCGGCTTTGCTGACTAGGCGGCTTTGCTACGGCGTAACGGCGGAAAGGATCGGGGTCGGTGAACTGGTCAACCACGCAACGACACTCACACTGAACTCTCACGCAACAACTTTCATCATGGACTCTCACGCAATGACACTCACCCTGAACTTGTCTGTCATATAACGACACTCACCCTGAACTTGTCTGTCATATAACGACACTCACCCTGAACTTGTCTATCATATAACGACACTCACCCTGTCCCTGAACTTGTCTGTCATATAACGACACTCACCCTGAACTCCCACGTGACTCACCCTGAACTGGTCTGTCATATAACGACACTCACCCTGAACTCTGACGTGACTCACCCTGAACTGGTCTGTCATATAACGACACTCACCCTGAACTGGTCTGTCATATAACGACACTCACCCTGAACTCTGACGTGACTCACCCTGAACTGGTCTCGCATGCGGCGGAACTCCCTGGACATGTACACCTTGTTGGTGATGAGCTTCTTGCTGCTCTCCTCCAGCGCGTCCATCCACTT
>JARBER010070733.1:0-11785 GCA_030265075.1 Balanus glandula | reverse complement strand
AGAGAGAGAGAGAGAGAGAGAGAGAGAGAGAGAGAGAGAGAGAGAGAGAGAGAGAGAGCCCCGGGTGATCTGGTAACCACTAACCAGCGTGACATTCCCGGGTCCTCCCGCTGTCACAACTATTTCCTCACACTGTCCAGACGCCTCCGAATAACACGCAGGTCTGACCATGACGATATAGGCCAGATCCGGCCACCGATGACCCAGCCCCACCGCTGACCGACAAATACCCAGTAAAACGCCCACGACCTGCACTGGTGCCAGCCGCCTGCGCTGCACCGCCTTTCAACATGCCGTGTCGTCCCGCAAACTGCTGTCGTGTCTGAGATTATTTTCCTTTCCAGCTGGTATTTTTAATTTTTCCGTTTCTGCAGGACGAGGGTCAATTCGCTCAACGCAGGGTAGCGGAAGTTCTCCACCCCTTCCGGGTTTCATGAATAGTGGAAAAACAGCTGCGTGTAGCGGTGCCAAATTTCGCACAGCCGCTGGCACCGCTTGAAGGCATACACGTTCAGCCGCCAGATGTATCTCAAGTCGGCTGGGCCGATTGCTCGACGGCTTAAGCCAGCATTTTAGCATTGCTTACTCTTCTTTGGGCCCGAGGGAGCCTTTTTTGGGCCTGATAGACATTTATATTTTTATGGCACCATGTGGGACCGGCACGCGTCGATTGGTAAAGCCTCGAGTAGCTACTTATGACAGGTTCTGAGCTTCAGCGTGGTATTCGCGTTTTTGACCATTCTCTGGGGCCTGATGGGCTTTGTTTGGGTCAGAGATAGGTATGAAAGGCGAAACGGCACCGTTTTTTATCAACGTGCATCGATTAACGGAAGTCCCGAGTTGCTATTATATCTATTATATTTATTTTCAACGTGATTGTAACTATTTTTGGCTCTTTTTTGGGACTTGATGTGCCTTTTTTGGACCCAATGGTATGAAAGTTCAAAATGTAGTTTTTTGTACCACGCCGCATCGATTGCTGGAGTTTTTAAGTCCATATATTTGATAAGTTCTTAGTTTTAGCGTGGCAATAGTATTTTTGGATCATCTTTATACCCTTGTTGCCTTCTGTTTTAGCCGAATCGACATGAAGGCAATAGGACTACAATAGCGTAGCTTTGGAATAGTAGAAAAATGAAGTCTCTGCAGCTAATGTAATTACATAGCTCTCGCAAAGGCGATACAGACGGTTTCGTTCACCATAAAACACGGTTTATGATCATACCTTCCTAAAAACTATATCATGGATCGGCCCCTGTTGAAGGCATCTTCTTGACAATTTTACACAATCTGTTAAGAATAGCCTTAAGAATAGTCAGAGTAAATTTCACGAGCCTGCCTCCAACAATTTCGGAGATATTGAAGAAAACATGAGTGTGGGCCGGAAAAGACCCCTGCTACTAATAGCATTAAGTTCTGGACACATATCTTCATTCTTCATCCCCAGAGCTTCTGCCCCCAAAGTGTAGGCACAGTCATATTTTCTTCCCTGAAATGGTGATTGACAAGATATTATATTTGATGGCTGAATTGAAATTATAATTCATTCAATTGCAGATTTTTAACCAGGAAGTTTTTTTGCGGAGTTGAAGGGAGGGTGTAGGAGAGGGGGTGAAAGGAATTGTGATTTCTTATCCTCATAATTATTCCCTATGTATATTAAGTGTCGATTTGATGACAAGGACACAATATTTTAAGCTTGTTCTACCGATGGCTGGTTTTGGAGCCCCTCTGACCAAGGGCAATAGAATACTGGGTATATCAAAGTTTTGCCAAATATCACTAGATCTAGAGAATATGGCATGTGTCTATTTCCCTTTACCAGCCAGGTTGAGGTGACCTCAACTTCACTAAACGAAAATACGGGTACACGCTACGATACTTTGGTTAATATCTTAAAAAAACGAACCCCATGGCGTACACTTTTGGACCCAGAAATCGAAAGAAAAATGTTCAGGCTTCTATATAGTTTTTAGTTTATAGTTGTCTGTTTGTTGTCATATCTGTTGAAGGTAAACAAAGCCGTCCAGCCGAAAAACAAAGCCCGAAAAACGTCTTTTTAACATTAAACCCTATGGGCGGCTGAGAAATATACGCCTTGCTGTCATATGAACTTTGGACCCGCTTCTGACCCATATGAACTAGCCTCTGACCCACTGTGCTATGGCCCATCGTTCTGGATTTGCCACAGCGCCCAAATTATCAGCTTGTCATGACTCATGACAGAATATCGGTCCACTATAGATTGAATGATCAGTTTTATCAATTAAGTCATTGAAACCATGTGCCGCGTGTGTCGCGCCGCAGCAACATGGGAATTTTCCAGCCATGCATTACACGAGCTGGTATATAAACTTTGCTACCAGTGTACACACATATCTAAGCTAAGCGACCATTGAACCACTCGTGTCGAGATTAACAAGATGTCAATCATGATCGATAGTCTTAGGACAGACGCGAGTCGGCAACCACGAGGTACCACCTGCGTGTGCGGGGGTGGGGGGAGTTCATATAGTAACATGGGCGAGACTTTGTACAGGCCATTGTCACCCTACTGCCTTGCAATAATCGAACATCGGTGTTCATGACATATCCGGGATCATTTGTTTAATCTCGTTTAATTTTCTTGTCATTTATTATGCTTTATACCGTCTAGCAAACATTATGTAAACAATATGCAAACATTATGTGTTTTCTATGATTTTATACAAATAATTTATATAAGTAAGTAATTACTTGTCAAGCATTGATTGGCATATTTTACTATGGTAAAGCAATAGAAGTTCGGTAATGTCATTGCATATTCCTTCACAGTAAGGTTAATTCTACCTGCATGTGTGTTTGAAATGCAGCAATATCGACGCACTGAACAAAACTGCCATCCTAAAAAGCGTTCGGACTATACTTTGCAAATTTACGATGCGAAAATATCTGGAATCTCTGCCGGCGTCAGCTGGTGCGTTGACTGGTAATTCTCTTTTTCTTGGCGCATTTATAGGAAACGCATCAATGCTACTAAATTCCCTTGTATGAAATCTCCACCAAAATCGACGGTCTGAACACCCCAAGTAGGATGGTCTGAACACCCCGAGTAGATGGCCCAAGTAGGATGTTTCTGCGCAGTGCTTATTTTTCCAATCGCGTACTTGTCATTATTCAAAGGCCATTGAGACGTTCCAGTGCCCGTTTATTGTCAGGGGCTGAGTGCGCTCCTTAAATGTGCGCCAGCCGATCCAGTGGCCGTCTATTGTCAGGGGCTGAGTGCACTCCTTATGTGTGCGCCAGCCGAGCGTATGAAATGGCAGCGGAGCGACGATGACAGAGCCTGGTTAGTGCCCTTTGGTTAGCGTTACTTACGAGACTGATGAGAGTATGACACCTCATCAAGCGGAGCACTCACTGTGCTGAGTACACCGTTGACAGGAGACGATAAACAATGTGATACAATGAGCATTGATATTTAATCAGCACAAATAACAAATAGCACGTACAAAATATCACCAACATTTATGAAACCGATGCAAGTAATCTTTTATCACAATACTTGCATGGTGCAAGAAATCTAGTATCCCGTGTCGCACAGTCTTCGGCATCTGGGTCTCCGTGTCTCCCAGTCTCCTGTGTCTCCAAGTATCCCGTGTCTTCCAGTCTGCTGTGTCTTGTTCTCCTGTGTCCCAGTCTCTCGTGTCTCTCCGTCTCCTGTTTCTCTCAGTATCCTGTTTATATCCGTCTCCTGTGTCTCTCTGTCTCCTATGTTTTTCAGTCTCCTGGTCTCAGTCTCTTGCGTCTCTTTCTCATGTGTCTCGGTCTCCTATGTTTCGGTCTCCGGTGTCTACAGTCTCCTGCGTCTCTCTGTCCCTTGTGTCTCTCAGTCTCTTGCGTCTCGGTCTCCCATGACTCTCAGTCTCCCGTGTCTCTCTGTCTCCCTTGTCTCTCAGTCTTATGTGTCTCTAAGTCTACTGTTTTTAATGCACGCTGCTTTTCCGCGATCAAACTGCTCCGAAATTGCTCCGAAATCGCAACACGATCCGCTCCAGAATCGCATCGGAATCGTGCGTCTCGCTTCGAGGAAGTCATTTGCCAGCGGAAGCGTAGCCTCTGTTTCAACTTTTTTGGCACCATACATACTTGTGGTTCAGCCGCGAGATGGCATCAACTGGCGTCGGTTTTTAGTTTGAGTTGCGAGACGCGATTTGAATGTGAGAGTGCTGTGCTTCAGCCTTTGGATGTGTTCTAAAAAAAATGCAGAAAGTAGTAAAAGCTGAAACCAGCATGCGCCTGCCCTCCTCCCCCATAAACCCTTGTCTGGGTAAACAAATCGTACCTTCATACATAAACGAGTTAATTAAAATCCCAAGTGTGTGTGCTCCGCTGCCTGCTGCGCGCCCCAGACAGATCTCGTTGATATCAAGAAAACTTCGCTAGGAAGCGGAACAGGCCACACTCACGCAACATTTTTTCATTTCATAAAACGTGTTTGATCTAGTCAATGTAATATAGAATCTGAGATGGTAACAACTAACAACTGTTAGAGCAGTGCCTCGGCGTGATGATGCTTGCAATGCGTTGTTGTTACGATAGCAAGTTTGAAGAAAACAGGTGCTTTTCTTGCCATTGTCATTGCAGTTATTGCATCTTCATAGCATGCGTGCAGAGTAGAGGCCATAAGCTTTGGGTTTGGAGCACTCGTTTCGACACCTCCGTTCGTGGATCCAACAGCTTGCCACCTGTGGAAGTTACGTCTCAGTCATTACAATGTCGTCGGGCAGGCCGTCCGCGCCCTTCGAAAAGCCTTCAGCTAAGAAGTCCTCAGCTGAAGGGATTGGTGAGAGTCCCTCAGCTGAAGAAGCAGCTGTCCCACCCTCAGCTGAAGGTGCCGCTGCTGGCCCGTCACGGTGCCGCCACAAACAGACGTTGGTCGGTGGCGGCCGGCATGCTGCAGATTGCGGACTGCGCAGACTGCAGATTGCGGCCGGTACACAGAGGTCAGAGAGTGAGCTGAGCGCTGCTGATGACCACTGCGCCACTCCCGTCTACGTCGCGCCACTTCTCGCTGCAGCGTCGCGTGATGTATTGCGCTCGAATTCAGTGCTCGGCGAACTTTGTCTGCAAAGCGGCGTGCAAGGCTGTGGTCTGATTGAGTCCCATCTGCAGCTCGTGGAGTGGCGCCGGGCGGCTGGCGGACAACGCGTTGACGCCACGCGCCGCCCTCCCTGTACGTCGCGCCGCCCTCCCCCTCGCGCCTGGCATGTGTGCACACTGCACAGCTGAGAAAAACCAGACTGAGCCACTCACAACTCCGAAAATGTCGCGAGCTTACGAAGTGGAATAAACAAGCTCCGCTATAATGTGTACACACGGAACGGCATGACATTCCCACCATTTTGTGCACATTAATAATCGCACAGGGTGGTCCAGATAAAAGTACACCCAGCTATTTGCAATTAACATTTTTATATTTTCCATATAATGCTGTATGCTACACATCATGCGCAATGAAATGGCAAAACATGTTACATAATTGCATTCAGCTTAGGTATGTTCCTGTAGCTCGTACATTAACTGTCTCCCAAAAGGTGCCCCAAGTGAGCGCTCTTGCGCTAAAGGACAAGCTGTAGCCAATCAAATCCCTGGCAGCCACATCAGCCTCAAAAGGAAGGTATACCGTCGGCTTCCTATTCACCCGTCCTGTCGCCCCTGGACTTCATGCTCTGAGGCCTCTTGAAGACCAGAGTGTATATATAAGTTTAAGCCGGAACTATCAAGTAGCTAAAGAACTCAATCAAAGAGATGGAACAGATCACCTTTGCGATAGTCGAGCGAACCATCGCGATTAGGAACTTTCAACTCGCCCGGCACCGCCCATCCCTTAGCGCAAGGGCGCTCATTTAGGTCTCCTTTTTGAAGACAGTGTGCGAGCCACTGCAACATACCTACTCGAACTGAATGCAATGATCTAATATGTTTTGCCAATTCATTGGATTTCGTATGTGGTATCATTTGACATTCGATAAAAGTTTGCGTGCAATGTGCTGAGTCTACATTTATCTGAACCACGCGGTAGGAATGGCGTTAGTTGATATCATGTGTGTTTATCTGTCTGTGAATTCAGAGCTGTGGCCATAAACAAATATGTTATGTTTCGCAGGCTTCTTGACGTTCATCAACTGCTACAACGTACGGTGGGCTTCAATGGTGCAGGAAGTTTTCACTTGTGCTAAAATCTTCGCACTCATCGTCATTATAGGAACGGGTAAGTAATTTATATTGGGTGTTCGGGATAAATTTGACAGTTTTAGTTCTTTTCCCATTCCATACCCAATGAGAATATTCATGACGTGTTAAGTGTAATAGAAAGGATACACTGTTCCGTGTTAGTGATGACAACGTTTTTAACCGTTGACATTTGGAAGTCGCCTAAACGCTGGAAGGTGACTAGTGACTACGCCAAAAGAAGAAATTGTATCACGATCATGCGCGCCGTTTTCCAAAATCTGGACACAATTATGACTAAAGCTCAGAGCACCTCAAACACCGCGAAGACCATCAGGCAGGAGTTTGGTGACTTGTGACAGACGGATGGAAGTCTTACCTAAACGGAAGGAGCACTGAAAGCATTCTGACTGTGCCAATCGCCGGTATTCGTAAAAAAAAACTTCAGAAGAACGTGGTGGATGACCGTACTTTGCACGGAAATTTGGGATAAAGCCAAGGAGTCGGATGTCGGAGTCGCCACAATGAAGCAGGCCTTGGAAAAGGATCTCCACTACCTCTTGTAAGTTGTACAATTGGGGAGAAAGAGACAAATTTGTGACCGCCACGGTTCAAGACAAATACCTTCAAAAGAGCCCCAAAAATGACAATAAACCGTGCCAATGTCAATAATCGAGATTCAGCTCACACGTTTCGCCCCACAACTCGCTCGACAGCAATCTCATGAACTTCTATGTATGCGGTGCCGTTGGGAAAAGCACAACCCTCGCCGCCTACAGCACCAACGCCGAGCTCATCGCCAGGGCGAAAATTGTGTTCAGCCTTCTGTGCAGGGACATTGAAGATTACATGCAGCATTTTAAGGATCTTTTTCGAGACAGTGGTGGACGATGAGTTTTTTTTTGTCTTGTGAGGTGTTGGCTGTGGAGGATGAGCTATTTATTGCAATTTTATTTTTGGAATACGACTATTTTTGACAGATATTTGATTTTTTTCCAAAATTTACATTAACTGTCAAATTTATCCCGAATACCCTATAAACAGGACTAGAACAGGTAAGTACTAAGCATTTGACAGTTTGTTATAGGTATATCATGTTCAGGCTTAGCTACCGTTGCTGTATGACCTTGTTTGTATCATAAGATATGTCGTATAGGTACGTTAATATAATATGGGACGGCCCAGTATAAAGACGTACCACGAGCGCGTGACATATGGAGGCCGCCAGGATGACCGGTCAGAGTGCTGCGATTGACATACGCAGTGTTAATTTGCCGTTTGTTAATTTGTTAAGTGGCCCGTAACTACTGTTATGTAGTTACGGGCGTACTGTTATGTAATGACAGACGAAAGACACTGGTACAGGCGTGCTGTCAGTGCTGTCACGTCATGACAGACGAGAGACGCTGGTACGGGTGTGTTGTCACGTCATGACAGGCGAGAGACACTGGTACGGGTGTGCTGTCACGTCATGACAGGCGAGAGACACTGGTACGGGTGTGCTGTCACGTTATGACACGCGAGAGACACTGGTACGGGTGTGATGTCACGTTATGACAGGCGAGATACTCTGGTACGGGTGTGCTGTCACGTTGTGACAAGCGAGAGACACTGGTACGGGTGTGCTGTCACGTTATGACACGCGAGAGACGCTGGTACGGCCATGCTATCATGCCACGACATACAGGCAGGAGTCACTGTCGCTTCATGAGCTCGCGGCGGAACAATAAATCACGCCATTGAGCCGCGAGATTCGAGTGGTTCTGACAGCGCGGTGACCGCTTTTCGCCGAAACCGGCCGCGAACTTAGCGAAAGATGTGGGACTGGGGCATCGCCTTTGCTCTGGTCGTGTGTCTTACTCTGCTCTGTTTTACCTGCCGCTGATGTCTGGGTGGATTCCAGGAATGTACGTGCTGGGCTCAGGCGACTTCAGTAAATACAGCCAGCCGTTCGATGGGACCAGCCTGGACCCGGGCAGGATCGCGCTGGCACTCTACTCTGGACTCTTCTCATACGCCGGATGGTGGGTAATCGAACACCGTCAGGGTGTAATCGGACACCGTCAGGGTGTAATCGGACACCGTCGGGGTGTATTTGGACACCGTCACGGCGGCTACCTAGTGCAGGACGCTGCCCACAGGTGCTGACATACATTGTAATGTGTAGCAGACATGCGCTAAAATTCAAACGGGATCCAAGATCCAGGATGCCTAGAATTCAAGATTCAGGATATCCTAGATCCTGTATCATGATTTGGACGTGGGCTTCTGTGGTTATTGGATCCTGGCAAATTAGTTTCCTTGTTCTGGGGATCTTGTACTCAGGAAAATTATTTGTGGTGAGATCTTGTGGATCTTTGTTCCTTATCTGATGGCACTCTTGTTCCCATCTGTTTCAAATATTAAGCGTATTTTATATTGTGTCATGCTAAAATTTAAGTTCGCACGTATTTCATGCTTTAAACACCTACACTGGTGTTAGTAAATGGTATTAGAATCATACTACATGTGGTGATCAGACGTGACAAAATTTAAAAAAAAATTATCCAGGGTCTAGGATCCAAAATCCGGTACCTTGTTAGACCTTGGATCCTGTTAGTTGATTTTTGTGGAACCCTGTGGATCCTGAAATATTATTTATCTTTAGATCCTATGGATATTGTATCCTGGAAACACGTTTTGTCATGGGATTCGGTGGATCCTGGATCAGTCAGTTTGTCGTGGGAATTTGTGGATCTTGGATACTATTTTTTGGTCACTGCACGTATCTGCTGTGTAGATAGTGCGCAATGGTACTATATAATGTGTAAGTATATAGTGTGCTCAGTACTTTGCACTGTGCAGGTAGTGTTCCTACTCCCTACTGTGTACTGTGCGGGTGCTGGGTAGTGGGTAATGTGTACCTACTATACAGTATACACTCAGTCCAGTCTCCATGCCGTTCGGCGGATGGAAATGACTAACATATGTCCTGCAGGATCCTTGAGGAAGGGCAACTGGACAGACATGCGTCCCCTCTCCTACATCACATATGTATGTACCACTGCATTGTTTTTATGCCAGTGCCCTTTTAACAAAGAAGTTCTACCGGTACCCAGGGGGAAATACCCGAGATTGAATAATAAATACGAAACAAAACGTTCACCTGGGACTGGGAGGAGATATGTGCCGTTACCAAAAGTTAGGACCCACGATTCACAAGATCCCACAACAAACATATTTCCAGGATCCAGGATCCACAAAATCCCTTGATAAATATTGTTTCTAGGATCCAAGATACATAGGAATCCCCGAAAATGACTTCCAGGATCCAATGTCCAAAGGATCCTTGGCAAAGTGATCTTGCAAGATCCAGGATGCAACAAGATTTCGTATTTTTGATCCTAGGGACCATGGATCCTGGATCATTTTTGGATTTCGGCATATGCTTTATCACCGCATGTGAATATAACGAAACATGAAATAAATGCATAGTTATATTTTGGAATTACAAAAAGTAAGGTATTTGAAACAGGTGGGAACAGGAGCCCCATCAGATAAGGATTCAAAATCTACAACATCCTTCAACTAATAATGTCCTGTATCCAAGATCTACAGGATCCCAGGGAAAATAATTTGCAAAGATCCAAGAGCCAAGGGATCCCACGACAAAATCATCATACATGATCCAGGATCAAGCATGATCCCGAATTTTAGTTCCTAGCAAACATGTGCCGTGAACAAAAAATGGGATCCAAGATCTACAAGATTCCGCAACAGACATTCTAAGACCCAGGATCCACAGGATACCATGACAAATATTTTCCCAGGATCCAAGATCCACAGTATCCCAGCCGAAAATGGCATAACATGACACCATGAATATGGCATTATATCCCAAACTACTTGGTTAATTTAGATAAACGTTCCCAACATACGTATTACTGTAATTCTACCGTCCTGCTACCGAAAATGGCAGAAAGATTCGCCGCATGTGTAACAAGTTATGCAAAGAGAACCTCTGGCCGTTTAATAACCCCTCTCCTCTTGTAAAGCGAGGGTTAAAACTTATCCTGGACTCCCCCCGCCCCCCCCCCAAAAGAAAAAAAGATAATGCTTACTATTGAACAAAAGTCATTTTCGTCCAACACAATTTGATCATGCATCAGATCTGTTTGAGGAACTCGATTGGATCAGTGCTGGCGACCTGGTGCAGTACCACACACTGTGCCCATCTGGTACATAAGACAGTAAGGCACCCCACCTGGTAGAGCTGGAGTCGCTGACCAGCGGCCTCGTCCGCGTGTATAGGACACCCGTGACGTGACCGGCATACCAGGCAGGACGGCCCAGGTCCCAGACAGAGACGGACCGCCGGCGCTTTTTTAGCCGTGCACCGCAGCAATACGACCCGCTGTCACCGGTACTGATACGGACCGGTTTTTAGGAGACATGCCTGCGGCGCCAACCATGTGCCGGGACATGGGCTAAGAACGTGTTCTGCCAGAGGTCTTGTGTCTGTCAATTATATAACCGGTGTGTATGATTTGTTTATGAGTGAGTGTGAGTGTGAGTGTGAGTGTGAGTGTGAGTGTGAGTGTGAGTGTGAGTGTGAGTGTGCGTGCGTGCGTGCGTGCGTGCGTGCGTGCGTGCGTGCGTGTGTGCGTCTGTGCGTGTGTGCGTGTGTGCGTGTGTGCGTCTGTGAGTGTCTGCGTGTGCGCGTGCGTGCGTACGTGCGTGCGTACGTGCGTGTATGTTTTGTCCATTATACTCATGTAATATTTTTGACGGAGGTCGTAAGAGCCACAGGTTCATTGTGGATGGTCTTAATATACGCTTATGTCATTGTCTATGTCTGTCTATGTCTAAGTTCTTACCCCTGGGTAAAGATAGAATAGGATTGTGAATACGGGAACAGAAATGTGGGGTGCATTCAATATTAATGAGCTACATAAGTTGCTCGACTCTTGGGCATGATACAATCAAATCGAAGCCAAATGACACCTAACAGAAGTTTGGCATTGATTTGCACTACACATTTTTGTTCGTTATGCCTCATGAAAAGCTGACATTATTATATGTTTTCAGGAATTATCTCAACTTCGTGGTGGAAGAACTTAAAGACCCTTTCAGGTAAGTAGGACTTTGCTTAATTAAACATGAACCCGCATCCAGCTGGCGTATTCAGCTCAACACATTATATTACTATTCGCCAATGCCATATTGCAATGCAAAATGCTATGCAGTTGCAGCTAGCGATTCTCGCTAGCCACCTATACACGGCACTGTCGCCACCTACCACACTGTACCAGACAGGCGGCTGAGCTGGTCTGTGGTGCCACTACTGAGCCCTGCTGTGTCTTGAGCGGGTCTGTGGTGCCACTACTGAGCCCTGAGCTGGTCTGTGGTGCCGCTACTGAGCCCTGCTGTGTCTTGAACGGGTCTGTGGTGTCGCTACTGAGCCCTGAGCGGGTCTGTGGTGCCACTACTGAGCCCTGAGAGGGTCTGTGGTGCCACTACTGAGCCCTGAGCGGGTCTGTGGTGCCGCTACTGAGCCCTGAGCGGGTCTGTGGTGCCGCTACTGAGCCCTGAG
>JARBER010070622.1:0-11787 GCA_030265075.1 Balanus glandula | reverse complement strand
TTTACTGTATTTTATTGCAGAGTGTCTTTAATCATATTTTACGGTGTCTTTATTGTATTCTTTTAAGAGTGTATTTTGTATTATTGTATTTTCGGTGCGTTTAGTCTATTTTAATGTAGGGTGGACTTAGCATTGTTGTTCCGTGTGTTTAGTTTGTTTTATACGCGAACGACAATGTACTTTTGTAATGACTCTGTGGCGTTAAAAGCCAACTTGTGTTGGATCCCACAACGATGTGCAATACATACATACAATGAGACACTCGCTGTGCCCACCGACCAGTGCACCAGCCAGGTAACCAGCCAGGTGACCAGCCAGGCAACCAGCCAGGTGACCAGCCAGGTAACCAGCCAGGTGACCAGCCAGGTAACCAGCCAGGTAACCAGCCAGGTAACCAGCCAGGTAACCTGCCAGGTAGCCAGCCAGGTAACCAGCCAGGTAACCAGCCAAGAAACCAGCCTGGTAACCAGTCAGGTAAACAGCTAGGTGACCAGCCAGGAAACCTGCCAGGTAACCAGCCAGGTAACCAGCCAGGTAACCAGCCTGGTAACCAGCCTGGTAATCAGCCAGGTAACCAGCCAGGTAACCAGCCAGGTAACCAGCGTGGTGACCAGCCAGGTGACCAGCCAGGTAACCAGTCAGGTAACCAGCCAGGTAACCAGCCATGTAACCAGCCAGGTAACCAGCCAGGTAATCAGCCAGGTGACCAGCCAGGAAACCTGCCAGGTAACCAGCCAGGTAACCAGCCAGGTAACCAGCCTGGTAACCAGCCAGGTAACCAGCCAAGTAATCAGCCAGGTGACCAGCACCGGTGACCGGCTGGTGGAACTAGGAAGATGCATTATTAACATTCCAATGTGCAATATTCAACCAGGGTAGCATGCTGGTAAGCACTTGGTGTTTTTTTTTGCTTGTTTATTTTCGAATGAAGTAGAAGACATCGGTGTACACAACGAGGACGTGCGAGAACGTTGCCCCGACGGAGAGACCACCGAGCGTAGCTGGTTTTGCGTTCGACTCCCACCGGTTCACCACGTCGATGTTTCGCCCGACCCGGTCAAGCCCCTGAGAAAGGCCTCGTAAGCACAGTCCCAGAAAGAAACAGAGAAGGAGCACCTCCTGTTATTGGGTGAAATGCCCATTAGTCTGAGATGAAATGATACCACACAAATCAAATAATATTTTACAAAATTGGATTTGTGAAGTCATCACATTAGGATGTCCTTGCAGTGCCATCATAAAGCATTGTCCGATAGAAATAGCAGCATTAGTTGGTTAAGAGAAACAACTCCAAAAGTATAACAGTTTTACAAATGGTGTTTCCTAACATCTTCTTTCAGTTAACACGCACATTGGATGGGGCGTGTTAACTGGATGGATCGGATGGAACTGGAACTGGATCGGGCCAGATCCGACCCATCCTCGTCGTTTTTTAGCACAGCGGAAAAAACAACGGTGTTCAACGCCTCCGTGTTTTGCATAACCGTTAACCACCGTTACCTGCTAATAAAATAACTTCCCATATTGTTGAATGTTGACCCGGGTCATCACAGGTCAGGTCATCAGACCAACCCAAGTGATGACGTCACCTTATAAAGTTATGGTGGTACCACAGTCACAAGTCACAGTTTTTTAGGAGCGTAGGTAAGTCAGAAAAATTGAGAGGGCCAGCAAACCATGAATCTCGTCTAGAGAGGAATTACCTTACCCTGCAAGCGATTTCTATGCAGATTTGAGCTTCTTTCGTCCTCACGAATTTGTTGCACTTTGGAATTTTACAACACAACAAAATTGTTGATTTTAGCACGCAAATTTATGACAAAAGTAGAGACCCCTGCGTTCCAGGGCCCATGCAGTTTTTTGCCGATAGGTATGAAACTTGGAGTTAATTGTAAGGCTAAGAGTACCTACTTACAACTTCTCCCTCAAATGTTGTATACCAGTGACCTAAGGACAGGTCAAGTCTGTGACCTCTCCATTATAATTCAATGCGGAAATATTAAAATGCATTATATTTATATAAACAAACATGCTATCAGTTCAATTAAATCTGTAACATGCTATTTGCACGCCATTTTTATTGAAATTGGTCAATTGGTCTAACCAGTTACCCCTAAGGGTTCAGCGAGGTCATCAAGATGCTTTATGAGATTCCTTACATCTTATCGATTAAAAAACTACTTGAAAGTTTTTGCTAAACTACCAAACAGTTTTTGCTAAATAAACAACATTATTTATTTTCGTTGCCTCTGTAGCCTAAACTGTAGACCTGAGGTTAAATATGAAAGCAAATTAACAATACAAAATTGCACTGGCTATCGCTGTTTGTTTTCCTGTTTGCTTCTAGTTAGCATTGTTTCTGACCTATATGGGAATATATGATGTGATGTCATAGAACTGGAAAATATAGCTTTTTCATGACCTCTGGTGACCTAACGATGACCTGAGCAAATACGAAGTACATTCGAAAGACATTGTAGCGAGCCATCTTATGCCGTTTTCTGCTTGTTACTGGGGCATTCCACGACAAATCGACAAAGGGGTTGACATCGCCATGTCACTAATTTGGACCAAAATGGGTTTATATTTATATCCGGGACGCTAAAACGAGCCATGCCATTTTGTGTTTTGCTATCCGAGCAGACACTCCGGAGATATTGCCTCAGGCATTTTACGAAGGTCACGGCGCAGGTCATTACTTATCATCCCATATAATGGGTAATAAATGGAGTAATTTACGCTTGTTATATGTCATTAGAATCGCAATAAATTGTTCTATAACATGGTGGTGTTTATTTTTTAAATTTTTGAGAACCGATTTTTTGTGTAGGTTTTCGAAACTTGAAAACTTGTTTCGATGCATTTTCTCGAATGGGTATTCACGTTTTTGCTAAACTGTTCTTGCGTGCTCGGATATTTTAATCAAATGATAAAGTAATATCAATGGCTATTTGCCTATGGGTACATGAATTAGTTAAATTGTACCTGTTATTTTATTTGTAGTTTGTTTTATTTACCAATAACTTTTGACTAACAAGACATACAATATTATAGTAAAAGATATTGGGTTCGTATCATCAAGACACATTTATTAATATGCAGCATGACCTATTTTGGACCTTAAGTTATCTTGACTGTAAGTTCAAAAGTTAGTTACTTGGTCAAACTTCTAACATTTTAAGGGCTATCAACTGAGACATATTTTTAATCTTTCACTTTATTTTGTTTGTGTCTTTGAGGTGTACTAGGTGTACTAGGTTTGTGCCTTGAGGTGTACCTAGTACTAGGTAACGATGTTTTCGAGATAGATAGATGGGAGGTCAAAATCCTCTTCCCTCCAGAACCTGTAATTTTTAGAGGCCATCTAGGACGCGTGTTTGAAGTTGGTTATAGTTCAAATACAACAGCTGGGGCATACCACGACAAATCGACAAAGGGGTTGACATCGTCATGTCACCGATTTTGACAAAATTTGTTTATAGGGTTATCTGGGACGCTAAAACGAGCCATGCCAGTTTTGCTTCAATCCGAGCAGTCACTCCGGAGATATTGCCTCAGGCATTTTACAAAGGTCACGGCGCAGGTCAATACTTATCAGCCCATATGGTGGGTAATCACTGAAGTAATTTACGCTTGTTATATGTCATTAGAATCGCAATGAGATGCTCTATAATATGGTGGTGTTTTTTTTCTTCACGTTTTGAAAACTAAAATTTTGTGCACATTTTCGAAACTTTAAAACTTGTTTTGATACATTTTCTCGAACGGGTGTTTACATTTTTGATATGCTATTCTTGCGTGCTAAGATATTTTAATAAAATGATAACATAAAATCAATGGCTATTTGTCTATGGGTATATGAAATAGTTTCATTTTACCTGTTATTTTATTTGTAAAAATTGTTATTTACCAATAACTGTTGACTAACAAAACCTATAATAATGTAGTAAACGTCATTGTGTTTGTATTCTCAACACTCATTTATAGATATGCAGCATGACCTATTTCGGACCTTAAGTTATCCTGACTGTAAGTTTAATAGTTGTTCCTTTTTCAAAATTTTAACATTTGAAGGGATATCAACTCAGCCATATTTCGTATCTTTCACTTTATTTTTGTTATGTCTTAGAGGTATTTGTTACTCTATAACATAAAATTTAAGGTTATTTGTCTCCAAATATTTTTTTTTTGTCATTGCCCTTGCTTTGTTTGTAAAAATGTGTTATTTCTTAATAACTTTTAACTGAGTGAAGGTAAAATGGTAATATTAGCGTAATTGTGTTAGTTTTGTAACGACGCGTTGAATGATATACACCATGACCCATTGATGGTATTTGGTGACCTTGACCTAAGGTCAAGGTCAAGGTCAAAAGTCAAATTTCCAAATTTAAGCTGTATGGACATGCTACATATCTTAGTAACTGGATTTTCACGGGGAATTATAATTTAATCTAGTTTAAGTCGTGGCAGATGGCCATTTGATTTTGTTTTCGTAATTTAAATGTTAAAACAAAAGTAACATTATTTTTCAGATAAAAAATGAAAAATGTCTTAATTTACGTGTGCTAACTATAGATGGCACAATTAATTAAATGTCATCAAACTCGTTTTTAAAAAACGAGTTAAAGGAAAAATATCATCATTAAGTAGGTCGACTTTGGTAAGATGACCTTGGGACGTGACCTTGACCTGAGGTCAATGTCATAAAATGTCATACAGAGGTCATTTTGCATATCATTCAATGCGCCATGATGAGAGCATCAAATTGATGTTCATTGTGCCCTTTTAGCAGTCCTCAGTCAAAAGTTATTCACGAATAACTAGTTTTATAGATAAACTAACAGGTAAAAACGCAATATTTGATATTTATCAGGGCAAATAGCCATACATTTTATTTTCTCGCAACGCTAAGACAGCAAAGCAGAAAAAGACTTATTTGAGAAAATGTATTTAAACAAGTTTTAAAGTTTCAAAATCATGCACAAATTTGAAATTTTTGAAAATGAAAAAACTAATACCACCAAGTCATAGAACATCTTAATGCAATTCTAAAGACATATAACAAGCTTACATTACATTATCAATTACAAGCCATATGTGCTGATCAACATTGACCTGCACCGTGACCTTTGTAACATGCCCGAGGCAATATATCCGGAATTGCTGCTCGAATTGAAGAAAAAACATCACGGCTCACTTAAGCGCCTAAGGTTACCCTGTATACCAATTTTCATCAAAATCGGTAATATGATGGTGTCATTTTGCACTTTGTATTTGTCGATTTGTCGTGGAACGCCTAAGCTACCTTTTCGACTTATTTCAATAAGTTTAAAACGAACGCCTGGGTGGAGGATAATGACTTTGTGCTCGGGTAAAGATTGTAGCACGATCCCGTCGCGTTTCGTTATTAATTAGCTAGGAGCTTCGATTTAAAACTATGTTGTTGTTGGTGACTAGAATAAGCCGCTGATACCCGAGTTTAAGGTCCTCGATCATTGGGTAGCCTCTAAGGTAGCCTCTAAGGTAGCCTCTAAGGCCAAGCTAATGACCCCAAAGTTATCAAATCATAAATTGAACACTTATCAGGCTGGCATGGTGAATCAACAATGGTACTGCATGCCTGTAAAGGTTATGTAGTGCAATGGTAATGCAGGGGCCCCAAATAAGAAATACAGATTAAAAACTGTGTCGAAAACTGCAAAAATCCCAAAACCTCACGTCAGGTAACCTGAGGTCTTTGAACGCGGTTGACCTGTGATGACCCGTGACATTGCATGAGGCCAGTGGAACATATCTAATAGCACAACATAAATGTCAAATATGCGATAAGCCTCCAAAAGAGCCCTAAGAACTGCCAGAAGCCCATCAAGTCATCGTAGGCCATCGGAGGTCACGATAGCGATGAAAACCATACATTTTACGTTGTGGGTCCAGAAAACAAACCCCCGGAAGGTGCTCAGTAACTACGAACGCCAGTTGCTCCGGACATGCTCTTGAGAAACCGCTGCTCCTCACATGATCTTGAGAAACAGGTAAAATGTAAAGGGCCATAAAAGCTAGTATTTGGAAATTGGCAGAGAACCTTTGTGTTGAATTGTTGAGAAGTGGTGCAGTTATAGTTTGATCGCAATCGGTTGATAATTAGGTGATTTATTTTGGAAAACCGTGAGGCATCAACCCCCTATCCAGCCGAAGGTCCATGGCCATACACCACACTTGTCTTCTGGACGCACTGCGTCGATCTATTGGAACGCACCACTCTCATTCAAAGCCGGCAAACAGCTCTATCTTTGTTCCGACCTGGCTGTTGATTGTTGTGTTTGGTTGGATAAAGCCCCTTCGGCCCTGTTGGACCATTGCGGAGCTATGGGATGAAGGAGAAGAGATAAAATGGGTCCAAGTGGAATGCCGACCGGGTGGTCGGCCATGGACAGGCCCTACCTCGCAGGACGAAGCTGCGAGAAGAGCCCACGCCATGAAGCCAGCTGCCACCACTACCGAGGGACAGCTAAAGGCCGTCACATACCCGGTGGTCAGCGGACCACCGGACCCGGATTAACGTGGGTATGATATAGGACACAGGATCGGCAATCGGGATGATTATAAGGGACTTGCTGGTTGTTGAAATGGCGCACGCATATTGTGCCATTTAGGCATATAGTACCATTTACCATATTTTACCTACGTCTGACAGAAAACGCTACTAGCTTGATTGTATTTTCCACTGTGACTCATCCAGGGTCGGACATGTCAGTGTCAGGGGGGGGGGGTGGAGTCCCGTTTTACCTGGCCCAACGCTCCATCTAAATCAATACTGAACAACTAACTTAATTTCCCATCACTGACCTGGACCTGTCGCGTCGCTGGCTGCTGGGCTCGCGACGAGGTTCCTCCCCTGGCGGTGGCCCGGCAACGGCAGCTTCTCCCGCCTGCCGCCGGATGTCGCTGAAGTCGGGCCCGGCCAGCCCGCTGCCGAACGTGTGGTTGTAGGCCCGACTTCGCTCCTCGGCGAAACAGCGCCAGTAGAAGAGAGCGCTCTCCTGGGGCGGGGGTGCCGCCAGACAGACGCGTTTGGCGGCTCCATCACCCGCCGGAGACAGCGAGGCTCGCTTCGGCGCCCCGGCCACCGCCTCCGGCACTCCAGGCCACGCCACAGTCACGTGATCCATCAGGGTGGTCGGCTGCGGGGCCATAAAGTGTGCACCTGAGGCGAAACAGGGGAGGGGATAACGGTCAGTCGGCATTCTGGGGTTGAATGGAAAGAGTGCTGATTTTATGCAGGAATATTGAGCTGCGAGCGAATGTTGAACTGTAAGCGAAAACATACATGGCATACGATGACCTTCTGTCGCATTTTAAATTTGTTTCTGTGTGGGCGCGAAGGACCCATCACGATCTTATGTTTATTCACAACATTTTTCAGAGTAAAATAGCATCGTTATTTTACTGCAATCATTTTCCATCAACCTTCCGAGTTGCACTACCAGGCAGCTGTTCCTCAATTTGTTAAATGTCCCTTTCGCCAGGGTGAACACGGTTAAAGAGCGAATGTTTGCTAGAATGCCCAAGCAGCTCAATCTCTTTATGGGAACGTGTCCCAATGCCGGTGTATTTACCGACACGTTCCATCAGTTCCGCACCAAAGTTAGGCTGCACGTCGCATAGTTGTAACTGTTTTGTGTTGTGTGCCGAATGTTTCGTTCATGTCATTTTTATGCTTGGAGTTCATATGGTATATTTTTAACGTGTTTGTATCTAGTTTTAGGATATTTTACATTTTGACTTCGTCCATCATTGGGATATCCCGTCGACAATTTTGCAAATAAGCAAACAAACAAACAAACACTAAAACCAGGTAAATATGCTGAATTTAATGGAAATGGATGGAAATGGGAGCTCAATTAAACAATGATATGGAATAGAATGGATTTGGATCTGGCTGAAAGGAATGGAATGGGATGGGGCTGAAAATATGTCCCATGAAGAGCTTTATACACGACGCACAGCGTATTTTACCACATTTGTCTAAACGATCGCACGAAATACGGCACGACAAATGTGTTGCCAGTTGTGTTCATTACTGGTGTTACCAGTTCCTTGGGGCTACCTGTAAGATTGGTAAGTCACACTGTCACAGTGCTTATGCAGATTAGAAAAGCTGATTTGACCGGACTCTGAAGAATCATTCAAAACAAACATCAGTCACCCTGGTCACAACTGACCTGATATTCTTTGCATCCGCACTTACCAATTCAACTCAATACCCATCATAGTCATGCGTCAATAGCGCCCGGGGATTATTTTGTTTCGCTCAATGTCTTCCAGTAGATATCACTGCTTTTCAAATAATCTCCTACGCTTCAACCTATTCTCCCGGTCTCTGCATCTTCGCTGCCTCCGTAAGGCACGGCGCTGGCGAGGGAGCCCAACAAAGCGCTGCCAGTCGCCGGGGCCGGGCGGGGGCGCAGTGGGAGGCAGCATGGCTGCCGCGCGCCGCACCGCGCCTCATCCATCGCGCGCGCCGCCGCCTGTCACCGCCGCAGCTGTCAGGCTGTCACGCGTGTCAGGCCGACAACACGCGCCCGCCACCTCCCGGCACGTGTGACGTCATCCGCCGGCCGGCGGCGGCAGCTCGATTGGCGTGTCAGCGCGAGCGGCGCGCGGCGACGACGGCGGACAGCGGCCGAAGCGGCGGCGGCGACCGCCGCGCCGCCAGCGCATTCTATAAACACCGGGCGCGGCAGAATTCCCGACTCCAATAAATCGCCGTGATCGACGAGCCGGCGGGGCAGCCGTGCGGTAAACTGTCGACCGCCGCTGGGAGGCGACGTCTGTGGCGCAGAGGCGGCACAGGCGACGCGGCCGACACTCCACGACACACTGCGACACTTCACGACACTCACGATATCGACCCTGATTCTCGTCCCTGCGGCATCCCTGCGAAATGTTGCACATGCTTGGGTAAACTAAATGTGATAAAACGGCGTCTGCCAGTACGGCTCACAATAGCCGAAGATGAGAGGTGGAAAGCAGATAAAAGCTCTTTACTCAACTGTTAAATTTTTGCTTTTGAGGATTATCGGTGAAGAGAAACAACACATATTATAGATATGTGGAATGACTGATGCATGTAGCAATAGAAAGAATGGGGCAGGCGAAAATGTTTGCTGTACAAATACTTCTCTTCATAAAAAGAATATTTGTCATACCTACTGTAAATTTAACCAAAACAAACTAAATTTATAGATGAATTTAAATTATACAATGCTCAAAGAAATAAAAAAAGCTCGTGGTCTTTGTAGCATTAATGATGTCATGATAATAATTAAAATAATGACCAAAAATGATGTCTAAATGGACCTCCAATTGAAAGCAACGGGCGACAAATCGAGCGTCACAATCGCAAATTCTTAAGGTTCATATTGACATATATATATAAACAGTCAACTCCTCATATTCATTTATTAAAGACCAAGACGCGTTTCGTATCCACTTCCTCAGTTGATCATTTAAAAAAGACATACAAAAACAAATTATTGACACTTCAAAATTTTACAAAAATTATTTACTACACGTGATTGTTTCATCTATAAGTTTCCAAGTAGACGAATCATTCACATGTTACACATCTAACTTATTTATAGCAATAATTATTTTTGAAGCCATTTCTGATAAAGTTTTCCTTCCAGTCTTTGGATTCATACATTCTTCAACTTCTAGTACTGCAGCTTCAAGTGCAATTCTGGTTTTCTTGTCTATGTTATTTTTCACACTTCTCGCATTTTTCCATTTCGGTAATGCATTGCATTCCTCACTATGTCTTACAATTGTTTTGGGCCTTTGATTTTGTACATCCTTTATGTGTTCCTTCAATCTTGTGTTCAAGCTTTTTCCTGTTTCACCATAATATGGCTTGCTACATCCAGTACCTACATGGTATTTTGTAAACAATACTGTTCTCGTGTTGATGTTTGTCACTGTCTTTGATGATGTCCCCAATGTTTTTTCCTGCCTTGCTTACCACTATCACTTCAGCTTGTCTAAGAAAATGCGCAATTTGTTCCAACATGTTTGGAATGCGGAACAACAATGACTTTTTTATATTTTTTGTCTTTTTGTGGCCTGTTACTACGAATTCTCTTGGCTTTTATCCTACATTTTACTATCATCGCCTTGGGGTATTTGAGTTCTCGGAATGCAAAGTATGACAAAGAAACGCTCATAAAGACAACGGTTAGAGAATGCTATATGTTTAACTTTGTAAGCTGAATGACACTGAAAAGTAAAACATGTTCCTAAACACGCGTGGAACGCTCCTGGCTAGCGGTTTTGAGACGCTAATAGTAATATCTTTGCAACCTCCCTTCCGATTGATAAGCGGTCTTCTTTGCTGAACAACCACATCCAACATACCCCGTTCGAGACCATTGACGACCCATGTGGGTGACTAGCACTGCGCGCGGCGCGTGCCGCGTGAGAGATGTTAAAAAATAGTTTCTAGCAAAAACTCCAGAACGGCTTGGCTGATTGTGCTCAAATTTGGTATGTGGTTTGGGTTACCTTAGGTGCGTTTTTTCCACAAATCAGGAGTGGGATGATGCTGCCCGTTCTCACGTGCACACTTCAATTCTATATCTCAGAAGCGGCTGAGCCGATTGTATTCTAATTTTGTGTGTGGATAGGAAATTTTCAGGATATGCATTTCCAAAAGTCAGGGGTGGGGTTCCTCTGCACATGAGCACGTGCACAGTGCACACCTCTGTTGTATATCTCAGAAACGGCTGAGCCGATTATGTTCAAATTTGGTGTGTAGCTAAAGACACCTAAGATGCCACTTTTCCATAAGTCAGAGGTGGGATAACTCCTTAACTTCACACGTGCACACGTGCACATCTCTGTTGTTTATCTCAGAAGCGACTCAGCCGTTTTTGTTCAAATTTGGTATGTGGATAGGGACTTCTCAGCCGATGCTTTTTAAAAGTCAGGGACGTTGTACCTCGGCAAGTGCACGCGTGCGCAACCCAACCTTCTTGCTCAAGAACAGATGAGCTGATTGTATTCAAAACTGGTGCTTGGTTAGAGAGAAGTCAGCCGACGCTTTTGCAAAAGTCAGTGGCGGTGTACCACTGCACGCGCGCACTCTTTTTGTATCTCGAGAAATACCTACCCTATTGCATTCAAATTCATCATGCATTTCGTTCGCGCTTGCTCGCTCATCGCCAACTACGGCGTTTTACTGGTGAAAATATATAAGTGTGAGCGACCTGGCTCAACCGAGCCCGGCCCGGCCCATGACAACGGTTTTGAGACGCTAATATCTTTGCAACATGACTTCCGATTGGAAAACGGTCTTGTTTTAAGAATAGCCCTATCCAATCCACGCTGCTCGAGACCAGTGACAACCCATGTGGGTGACTACTACTGCGCGTGGCGCGTGCCGCGTGAAAGGTGTTCAAAAATAGTTTCTAGCAAAAACTCCACAAATACTTGGCCAACTAGGTTCACATTTGGTTTGTGGTTAGGGACACCAAAGGTGCAACTTTTGTTCAAGTCAGGGGTGGTGTGACTGCACGTGCTTACGTGCTCACCCCTATTCGATTAACAATTGAGCCGATTGCACTCTAACTTGGTGTGTGAATACTCAGACTCAGACTCAGACGTTTATTAAGATGATCCACATCAAACGTGTGGCTATTACCATCTCTCGTCAAAAAAATAAAAGAAGGTCAGATCGTCAGTTGGATGAACACAGTCACTCACGCATTCATACAGGTTAAAAAGATAAAA
>JARBER010070511.1:0-11789 GCA_030265075.1 Balanus glandula | reverse complement strand
GTGTAGTGACGTCACTAAAATCGCTATAACTCAAAAAATTTCTGGCAAAATCGAAAAAAAATTACACACAGGACGTCAAATTGATGCAGGAAAAGGTAGCCGAAAACGTTACGTTGATATCTTTTTTCGTTTGTAAGTTATTGCGAAAAAGCCGGAGGGGGGCGTTTTTCGCCCCCCCCCCAGCCAATGGCGGGATAAAGCGTCGGGATCGAGGCGCCGGGAGGACCTAACAATTATGACAATATTAGTTTGCACACTGCATTACATGGTGCCATGCGAGTCAATGTATGTGGAAGGGCATGTGTGCCATTTACGCTCATGTGTTATGTGTTCAATGTTCAGTGTTTATGTTATGTGCGCCGTACGAGCCAGAACGAGCCCGTGGAGGCTCTTCGTTGTACTGAAAATGTATGTATACATGTCTGATATGTCTGTATGGCCCCTTCCGTGGTTAAGCCGCAGGAGACGCGCCAAATTCACTACATTCCACGGAATCCGCGAGGGAAAATGTCCACAGAACACAATCTTTGTTTCCGGCACGGCTGCGCCAGTCTACGCTGTATTTACTACATTTCCCACTTTTTTCTTGAAGCATGAATTTCCGGATATCCTGGTGTATGATATTCCGGGTGATAATAAGATCGTAGACATGTGATTTAATTGTCACCAGAGGCACTTTTAAAGCAAAATGACAAAGGAGGGAGGGAGGGAGGGAGGGAGGAGGAGGAGGAGGAGGGGGTAAGCTCCCTTTCTTAGATGTGGTTATAAGAAGATATGAACAGGGTCTAAAATTTTCTGTCTACCTTAAGCCCACTAACAAAGGACGATTTTGTGCACTTTTTGTCATCACATAGCTAGAGAACTAAACAGAAATAGTGATCGGGTTTACCGTATATGCTCACCTGAACTTTTTAATGACGCATTAGATTACATAAAAAGGTTTTCATGAAGATAAGGTTCCCAGCAGCTCTAATGATAGTTTTGCACAAGAAGGCACAAAACATAAAAGACAGGATAAACAGACAGAAACGATCAGAAGAACTAACGACCTTGACCTAACTGCCCAGAAGCAGATAACGTTGTCGTTGTAAAAGTGATGGCGCCAGAGATTAAGATTATCGCAACATCAGGGAGGAAGATGATAGGACATGTAGTACGTAAACATATAAAGAAAAAAGCTAACGCAGATAGCATTGCATACAAAAATCCGTGTGGCAAGCACGACAAATCTTATTTCGTTGAAACTGGCAGGGGATTAAAAACGCGTGTTCAGAAACATCGGAATGACCTACGCAACCATAGAACCACAAAAGCAATAGTAATGCATGCCGATCACGACGGACACTACCAAAATGGAGCGAAGCAAAAGTGGTACACGCCAATCTAACAAAAATGCGAAGGTGGCTGGTTGAAGCAGCATATTTCCAAACGGAAAAGGTAATGAATGTATCGCACATAATTTTTCCAAATTCACAATAGCATAGCCGAACGAATAAAGAGAGAGCCGAAGATACAACGATGCTTAAAAGAAACGCTATAGATCGATCGAACAAGAACGAACGTGAATATAGTTGGCACTATGTTCGAGCAGAACTGTGCTATAATTTGTAATGATTTTTAATGTATTGTGTCGCCAAAAAAGTATGTTTTGTCATGCTACCTTTTACCCATGACTAAGCAATAAACGCGAAACGTCAGGTATTTATTCATTTTTAGCACATTAATAAGTTTGAAAACATTAATCAATAGACTAAATAAGGCCTTCCATATACTAACTTAACGTTCTTAGCATGTTTTGCTGTGATCGTGAGTGCTTTAAAGGACTAGTTCAGGTTTAATTATATTCTTAAAATTGTTTTCTGTCACAACCTGGTCCTGGGCGATGCTTTACGGCGGCGGTTTTCGGAAACAAAATTGCAACTTCTACAGAGTCGTTATACCTACTGAAATACACGCGTCATCTCTTATCATTAGGCAAAATTAGTATAAATTGAAGGCAATTGGAAGGTACGCGGCCCTTAATTGGAATCCGTTTACGAGTAAGCTGATGTAATTATCATGGGCGTCGAGTGCCATGGCCGCCCGTAAACAAATACTAGTTAACACTAGATAAATGTGATGCTGATTACTATCCGCCCCCCCCCCCTCCGCCCCCGGTAAGCAGCATTTGGGCTCAGAAGTGAAAGTGGAAAACCCGTTACCCAGACCCGTTCTGCCTCCACTGCGCTGAATACGTACAACATACGTCGAATCTGTACACGTTTGTATTCGTCGGTGATTAAAAGCCGTTGCTGAGAAGAACCATTGCCATGAGTTTGCTCCACAACGCTCGTTGCAATATTCCTGTAAAATTATCATTTAAATTGACGCAACGTGTGTCTCACTTCCAATCAGCAAACCACAGAACATCGAACATCAATCGATCATTCTCTCAGACCACTGGCCAACAGTACATTGATAAAACTAGAAACTAATTATCAAAGGAGTTGACTATAGATAAAAAAACGCAAACCGCTTTTCCGAATATCAAAGCTTATTTTAAAAATATGACAACAAATTATAAACCTTGTTTGATAAATTTAAGCAAGACAATATTTTTAACACGCTTATTTTTTATAAATACAAAACAACCAATTGATAATTAGCTTCAGCGATTAGTTTCATTCATTTCTCACAGAGAACTTCAGCAGACTCCAGTTTCCGCTGGCGCAACGTTCAGCGTCCCGCATAGCCCGTCTGCTGCTGGATCCAGTCAGCGTACGACGCCACATTGACGTACACGCCCGGCACGTTAGACCGCGCGCAGCCGACCCCCCAGGCCACCAGGCCGGCCACGGACCAGCGGCCGTCGCCTCCCTCACAGACCAGCGGGGCGCCGCCGTCGCCCTCACACGAGTCCTTGCCCTCCTCACCGCCGGCGCACAGGAACGCGTAGCCGTTCAGCCGGAAGCTGGAGCCCAGCCGGGTCTGGCGCAGCTGCTGCTGGCACTGATCCTTCGGCACCACCGGCACGTCCACCTCCTTCTGGATGAAGCTGTACTGGCCGCCCTGGCCGAACGCGTCCTTGCCAAAGCCTGCCACCCAGCAGCGCTGGTAGTCGAAGCTCTGCTGGCCGGTCGGCAGGCAGGCGGAGTTGATGTGCGGGTGGGAGGAGAGTGCGAGCGGCTGGGACAGACGCAGAACGGCCACGTCCTGCGCCAGCGAGCCGGAGTCGAACTGCGGGTGGATCAGCAGCTGGGAGACGGTGCGCTCCTCGTGGGCGCATGGCTCGTGGTTCGGGTCGCTGGCGTCCCACTCACCGAAACGGATCTGCCGAGACAGAAGGCAGGTGTCAGGGCTCTGTTGCAGTCTTATGATAGTACTTATCAGCAGAATGTTGGAGGGTGTGACACCCCGTGGTCTGAATCACAGTAGCGCCATGGCATATTGCACGAGTACACACTACACACCATACAGTAACGTGTACCATAGGAGAGTTCAAAGTGCACTAGTTCGGAACAATGTCTGAGCTATGCCAATCGTTCAGGTGAATCTCAGCTGCACATTTGCTTTTAACCAGTCAAAATCGCGTCATCATCGAGTACGGCAGCATGCTGGAAGACTAGGCCAGTTACTATACGATGAGCACTAAACAGCACCTATCAGAAAGTGGCCATCACTCGGCAATTGTGGGATTGTTTTACAATGGGATGGAGGAACAGGGCCCGTGCTGACCTTGAGCCCGGAGTAGTTGTTGCTGTACTTGTTGACATGATGCGCCACCGTCAGCACCCACTGATCGTTGATCAGCACTCCGGAGCTGATGAAGACATCCCCCTCGCGCAGAATCGTCGCCACCCACGGGTAGGCTCCGAAATTCGTCTCGGCCGGTTTGAGGCTGTATCCTGAGACGGGGATGAACTGGCGCTGTCCGCACTGGGAGGAGCTGGCCGCCGGGCAGCCGCCGCCTCCGCCGGTCACCAGCGGGCTGGAGCCCGAGCCGGGAGGGCAGCACAGCTCGTGGTACTCACTGCTGCACTGCAGCTGGTTGTTTACCACCGTCTGAGGAGGCAGCAGGCAGCGGTCAGCTCACAGCCCGCAGGTGTCAAACGTCAGAGTCAAACAGAGTCAAACATCAGAGTCAATTGTCAGAGTCAATTGTCAGAGTCAAACGTGATTGCCAAACGTCAAAGTCAAACGTCAAAGTCAAACGTCAGAGTCAAACGTCAGAGTCAAACGTCAGAGCCAAACGACAGAGTTAAACGTTAAAGTCAAACGTCAAAGTCAAACGTCAAAGTCAAACGTAAGAGTCAACATCAGAGTCAAACGTCCGAGCCAAACGTCCGAGCCAAACGTCAGAGCCAAACGTCAGAGCCAAATGTCAGAGCCAAGCGTCAGAGTCAAACGTCAGAGCCAAACGTCAGAGCCAAACGTCAGAGCCAAACGTCAGAGCCAAACGTCAGAGCTAAACGTCACAGCAAAACATCAGAGCCAAACGTCAGAGTCAAACGTCAGAGTCAAAAGTGAAAGCCAAACGTCAAAGCAAAACGTCAAAGTCAAAACGTCAAAGTCAAACGTCAAAGTCAAACGTCAGAGTCAAACGTCAGAGTCAAACGTCAGAGTCAACGTCAGAGTCAAACGTCAGAGCCAAACGTCAGAGTCAAACGTCTGAGTCAAACGTCAGAGCCAAACGTCAGAGCCAAACGTCAGAGCCAAACGTCAGAGCCAAACGTCACAGCCAAACGTCACAGCCAAACGTCACAGCCAAATGTCAGAGCCAAACGTCAGAGCCAAACAACAGAGCAAAACGTCACAGCCAAACATCAGAGCCAAACGTCAGAGTCAAACGTCAGAGTCAAACGTCAGAGTCAAACGTCAAAGCCAAACGTCAAAGCCAAACGTCAAAGCAAAACGTCAAAGTCAAACGTCAGAGTCAAACGTCAGAGTCAAACGTAAGAGTCAACGTCAGAGTCAAACGTCAGAGTCAAACGTCAGAGTCAAACGTCAGAGCCAAAAATCAGAGCCAAACGTCAGAGCCAAACGTCAGAGTCAAACGTCAGTCAGATTAGTTTTGGGGACCAAGCTGAGAAACAACTTGCTGCATACTATGGCTGTAAAGACTATCATGCCAAATATACATATTTGACAAATGGCATTCGGGTATGCCGGCTCAGTGAATTCCTGCTAATAGTCGCCGTTAAAATATGATAATATAACAACATTCGACGCATTTATATACAAAAGTTAATTTTATTTTTAAAGTTAAAGATAATTTACGGATCATTAAATTTCTTTCATCAAAATATATTTAATTTCGGGGCTCTACGGGCTGCCATAAAAGATGTAAAACGCCTGAAAAGTGACAAAATTTACATATTTCAACATTAAAATTAATATCGCGCTGTCTCACCGGTTTGGTATTGACAATGCGGATGTCGAGCAGGCCGGCGCCGTCGAAGCCGTTATGCGGACACTCGCCGACCAGCGAGCAGTAGCAGTCGTCACTCTTGGCCTCGCGGCCCGGCGTCGCGTCGTTGTACGCTGAAAAGAGAACAGAAACTGATTGAGAAGGGATACGTACTGGGCGACCCATGTATCGGTAAATGTGATATGCTCTTATTTTATTGGTGTATAATAGTATGCTTTGAGAAAAAATACCTTGGTAGAAAAGGGATAGTGTTCTTTTATAATATGGTGCTGTTTTGCATGGACAGTTAAACGGTAACATTTTTCCGTCAAAGAAGTGGTCTAGGGGTACCCCGGAAGGTTTGATGGTATTTTTACCCATTACGGCATTAGGAATTACTATATCTACATGGGGCTCCCGTGGACAGTTGCGTCTGCAATAAAGCAAAAACTAATTTGACTGATGCTTTACTTTAATATTGATAAACAAATATTTTCGAAAATTCGAAATCATAGTTTTGAAAAGATATGAAAAATACAAATCCAAAAAACACAAGTTATGTTTTGTTATCATCGCTGGATTTCTGATAAAATTATGATCCCGATGGTTAACTTTTTATTCAAAATATGGTACTCAAAATGTTGGAAAAAGGTAGAACCAAATTTTTTCCAAAAACATAAGCCAAGCTTTTTGACACATTTTGTTTCATTTTAGCCAAAATTACTGGATTGATATTTTGTCTTCAAAGTAAGCTACCAGGAGCATACATTTGTGTTAACTCTTTTAATGGTATCAACAACGAAATAAGAAGTACAAAATCACCGCTATCCGGTCTGAACTGAGCTAGCTACTATCTGGTCTAAAATGACCACTATCTGGTCTAAAAAGATCACTATCCGGTTTAAAATGACCACTAACTAGTTTAAACTGACCGCTATCCGGTCTGAACTTATCGCTTTCCAGACTGTAGTGACCAGAATCCCGTTTAATTAAGCTCACTGTTGTCAGGCTGCTGCTGCAGATTCTGATTGGTCTGCTGATAAGTCTGCGGCTGCGGATTTGTGTTAGCAATCCTGGACGGGTAGTCAGAGCCCGGCACAGGGTCCAGGCTTCCCAGCTGGCCCCCCACCAGGCCGATTCGGGTGGCAGCAGTGCCGTCGGCGTCGCCTTGCGGTCGCTGCTGGAACCTCCGCCTGGTGGCTGTCCGCTGGGCGGCGCCACCAAACGATATGCCCTGCGGTGATCCGCAGCAGGCGGCCAGAAGCCCGGCTACAACCAGGAAACGCAGCATCTGCGGGGTCGAAGGTATGTGACGTCACGTTCCACTCACGTAGAGACACGGCAACGTCCACAACGTCAGAACGCAGTCAAACGCGCACGCGCACACGCACGTGAGCATATGGATGTCACATTTCTTTTAGTTTTATATTTAAAAAATATGTACCTACCTATACATTGCTCCGATTCACCACAAATGGATGAAAGTTATTTGAATATGTTTGGACTTTGGCGAGGAAATGCAGCACTGCAAAAGCAATGCAGGTGTAATAGCGCCTATTTATTCCCGGAATGCATTCCTAAGCCCAAAACAAAAAAATATTCGGGTAGAGAGTCTTTTAGTCAAGAAAACTAGCAGATATGTGTATCTTAACACAGGCTATAAAACTGCTATCCCAGTCCGAAACCCCATGTTGAAGGTGGACTATTTCTTTGAAGCTGTCTTATTTGTTACAAGGGAGATGAAAAGGTACAAAGGTGTTCGTCGTAAGCTATTTGTGATAAAAATTTGATTAAATCGTCATTTAAAGGAAAAAATAAATTTAACAATTGAATAAGCTGTCAGAGGAATAATAATTTTCGTAGACGTTATTACTTTCAGACTTCCTGGGAAACGGCACTATGCTGTTAAAGAAGTTTGTTCTGACAGACAGAACGCATCGAGTAGCTACCTACTACTGTAATACTAACATCCAATACCTTGTGTGTCTATTTTTTAGGGCATAAGTCAATCGTCATACAAGACGAATAATATTTTTTTGACAAGGCTCCATTCAATATCATTATATCGTAACTGATTAACATAACCATAGTGACATCGGCAGCTTGTGTTTTGATCGTCATTACAAACTACTCAGTATATACAAAGAACAAAGGTGAAAAATAAATATTCACCAGAAGTCAGAACAGTCTATATATCGATCTTTTGATGAAGAGTGTATAAAGTTATCTCTCTCTTGACTTATGATGACAAGAAACGCGAAGTGGCTGACTCCCGGATAGCTGCTTGTGAACTAATGCAGTCTCTCGCTAGTTTCCTGCTCTCTTAATGCAGTCTCCTCTCGTTTTCAGTCTGTCTAGTGAACCATGGCAAATATTTTTAGCCACACACACTATGAATGATTCGGCAAGCATTACCACCACACCATCACATCACCACATCACATCACCACATCACCGCATCACCACATCACCACATCACCGCATCACCACATCACCGCATCACCACATCACCGCATCACCACATCACCGAATCGCCGCATCACCACATCACCAAAGCACCTCCTCACAGCCGAACAGCACCCCTTTCCTCTCCACGCTCAGTTACCTTGGCTCTCGCGGCGAGCCGGATATACAGTGGGCCGGCGGAGCCTCGCGCCGCCTCTTTATAGCGTCACGTGACCTGGCCGCAGGCAGGTCACGTGACCGGAATTCCCGGCGATGTCACGCCGCTGTAGGCAGGCAGGGAGGGAGGGAGGCAGGGAGGGAGGGAGCGGTGACGAGGGCTTTTCGGGTTTCCGTGGGCGCCGACCTTTAATCGGCCGCTATCGAACTCTAAGAGACCTACCAGTCAGCGCCGGACAATCCGGGAGGGTGATGCGAAGATTCAGGACGTCAATGCATGGGCTTTCCAAGGCGGTGATTGAATTTCTATTACGAGAGTGAAACGTGCCGTTGACTTGAGTAGACGCTACATACCTACGTCATACGATTACGAGGTGATGCTTTTCATCCGCGTTCATAAGGTAGGGTGTACACTGTACACTGTAGCCAAGCAGTTCAGATTTCTGTCGCACTTCCGTGTTGTAAGCTCTGGAAATGATAGTCAGGCACGTAGCCTGGATTTTGCTACGGGAAAAACCACGTCGCCAGTTTCACTCCTCATAGATAGGCTGTTGACCGGAGTGTGTGGTCTGGTTATCATAATCTCATTTTATCTTGGGACCGTGGTCCCCTTCTCCCTTCCCCCGAACACCACCCTGACAGTAATAAACCGTAGCAATATTTTCTTTGGATACAAACTAATAATATACCGGATGCCATCCCCCCCCCCGAAAAGTGCTGTTTCGAGGCTCATCTGCAAGTTATTGTTTCATAATATATTGGAGTATGAATCTTAGTACACAATAATTAATTACGCGCTTGACAAAAACATATTCGTGCCAATCCTAAAAGGGTTAACAGACCATGAAGTATTTTACAAACGCTTCGAAAATGACCTTTTTTGCGACAAATGACAAACCTTGTACGCGCACTCGTCGCCAAAGATGGTGTTAAACATGAAATGATTCCTTAGACAAACAACGATGAACGTGCACTTAATCACGCAGCAAAAAAAAATGATATTATTGTTAGTAGTTCTTCTTCTACCAGCTTCGTATTTAGCATGCAACAGTCACAAACAGAAACGCACGGTAAATCGTTTCCAGGAAAAGCAGGACCATATGAACGAAAGAAGGGAAGTGGTCGGTCTCGGATAGCTGCAAGTGAAGAGTAGGTGGAAGAGTTAGTATGCTCGTGTTTGCATAATGTTATTATTTGGATTAATCCGTGTGGAACGCCCTCCGGAGGTCTACAACAGACGGAGATAGGGTCATCTACACTGCGGAACTGAGCGAAGTCATCAAGGATAAGTGGAAGGAAGCGTCGATCAAAATCATCCACACCGGTATCAGACATTGAAAGACGTTAACAAACAATTCATTACCTTATAAGTGACAAGTAGGTATAATATTTTCATATATTACCAACAGAAAATGGTAAACATCGAAACTCGGGGCGCTTTTTTGGAGAGAGGGTACCCGGTACAATATTACTATTGCAAAACTCCCGAACTAGCTGATCACCGTTGCCACACCAGCAGACTGCTCCGCTCATCATAAGTAATGCAGGCAGCTGCAGGCGGGTCATCGACCCGAATGACGCACCTGTTTATCACTGCTGGTAGGACGTCATCGACGTGCGTGCGTGCGTGCGTGCGTGCGTACGTGCGTGCGTGCGTGCGTGCGTGCGTGTGTGTGTGTGTGTGTGTGTGTGTGTGTGTGTTCAGTTCATATTATACATGTGCCGCCAGTGTGACAATCTGCCACACCAGATCGGCGCTCCTTGTGACCGGGGCGACTTTTGGAACGGCTCCGCAAAGCAAAGTGATTTAAGTTTCCATTCAAGTTCTAAACACACAACAACACAGTCACACCACCCAGAAGCTATCAGCTAAGTAACTCAACCGTGCAACCTGAAAACGGCGCCTGCGTAGCGTTCGGGCCGGCGCTGCAGCTTTGGCCTTTCGGCCCCGTGCAGGCTGGACGTTAGTTATGCATGGCTGGCCACGCTCTCGTGATTTCCAGCCGTCATGGAAGGCCAAACTGTCTGAGGCGACCCTCGCCGCCGCAGCCAGTCATCCTGGCAACCCATCGGGCCGGCTACATCGGGCCGGCTTCTCGTAAAGCGTACGGAATGCTGCTGCGACGGCGTCGTGCCGGAAAATTCAGATACCCAGGAAAATACTGTGTTTTCAGATACTGAGCTGAAAGGATGGCAAGAAGATGGGACATACAAAGTTCTGCAATATACATACACGTGCTGAGTGCTGTGACACACGTGCCGCATTGTCTCCGTTGGAACAGCATTGTGTCTCCGTTTGGGACGCGCCGACACACAAGGTCCCGGCTCGACAAAGGACAGGAAGCGTCGACTGGGTTACCTCCAGATGATCATCTATTCACTATCGCATCGTCTGGCTCCATTGTGATTGTATCATGCATGCAAGGTCACAGTACACCAAATTGCTGGGATTTCCGGCTGTTTTCTAGCGACGGTCCCAACATATCTGGAAGCATCCCACGAGCTTACTGTGAATCGTCAGCCGGAGCCACGCTTATCGAAAATATTGCGTCATAGAAACCACGTGTGCCAGAGAAGTCATTATTGTCGCGTCACACATACACTTGGGGAACACACAACATGCCGGTAGCACCGGTACGTGTTAGGACTTGTTCGGGTGGGGAACATGCTGGATACCCGTAGCATCGGTAGGGGACAAGTGTCATATTGCGCCACGCTAAGGGAAATGTCGTTCGACAGGTAAACGTTATGACCTATGGGGAAGATTAATAATATTCTACTTATGTAGGTTATTCATTTGTGCATAAAATAAGAAACAATTCTTAGAAACATCTTCCATAAATTCAGCACCAGAACAATTCTGCCAGACCCTTGCAAATTTCAACAAAAATATCACCTTGCAAATTTCAACAAAAATATCAACACATGCGACATTAATGAGCAGTGTGTCACACCAGCAGTCTGCAAAATCACGTGTTTCGCTTACGAAACCATAGCAATTCGGAAAACGCGTTCGGAAAATGGCAAAAGATGTTGAAAACTACCAGTGGGTGCCTAAAAACACCTTTAAAGATGAGCAATTAAAAAAACACAATTTAATTTTGTGATGCCTGCAAATGCATTTTTGAATTGCCCATCTCTCTGTATATATATAATATATATATATATATAATATATATATTAGATATATATATATGACAGACATCACTCATGCATAAAGTCCTGGAGTCCTCACTGGCATTACTAGCTTAGCTACCTGCTCGTGGGGATTCCGGGACTGCCTATTAATTATGACTAACCCCCTTCCCTCCTTGCATGGCCGCAACAATTTCGCGTGACTGATAAACCTAACTAACCTGCGCACCGTAGGGGGGTAATTTCCGCCCCCCCCCCCATCGGTTTTTCACAGATAGCGAAAAAAACGGAGGCGCGCAGCGCCACTGGGTCTTCACCTACCTGTTGGTACATCGATTCCGCACACTTCGACAGAAAAAAAAATCGGGTCAACTTAGATCAGGTCACCACACTAAGTCAAGTGACCCCACCTCCAAAAATGGTTAAAGTTGTGCCAAAGCCAGAGTTTCTTACCGATTAGTTTGAAACTCACATGGTGTCATGAGGGCATAACAACTTACAATTCGTTTATCTCGGAATTTTGATATCGGTGACCTAAGGTCAGGTCATTTTCGTGACCTGCCCATTATAAGTCAACGGGGAACTATTCGAATGCTTCTGATTTCAAGGATATGCATGATATTAGACCAATTACTTCTCGATCATG
>JARBER010070400.1:0-11791 GCA_030265075.1 Balanus glandula | reverse complement strand
ACGGCACGACACGGCACGACACGGTACGGCACGGCACGGCACGGCACGACACGGCGGCACGGCACGACACGACACGGCGGCACGGCACGGCACGGCGGCACGGCACGGCGGCACGGCACGACACGGCACGACACGGCACGGCACGACACGGCACGACACGGCATGACACGGCAGCACGGCACGGCACGGCACGACCACCGCAGACGGCAGAGATCGGCGTGACGAGAGGGAGATAGCGCCCGCCGGATGCGGAAACTGCACGGTGGGGAGACGCGGGGAAGGGCATAGTGGATGACTTTGAAACGGAAAAACACATGTCCGTGCCAAAAGAAATGGCATCAGGCGCCAGGCGGAAGTGATGGCGGCGGCGGAGGTGAGGTTAGCATGGTGGTAATATCGGCGGAGGTAGCGATGGCGATTGCGAAGGGGCGGCGATGGAGGTATGAAGGCTGGTGGAGCACTGTGGTTGGAGTGTCAGAGACAGCGGGGAAGAAGCAGCGGCGCGGCGGCGGCGGCGACGGCGGCGGTGGTGGCGTGGTATTGTTAACAGTGTGGTGCTTGATTGGCCGCAGTCAGCTCGGCAACCCTTCACGAGCCGGTGGCGTGACAAAGGACAGCACATCCGGCCGATTGTCCCGCAGATTCAGTGATGACGCTCCACCCTTCACTGTCTGCCGGGAGCCGGGAGCCGGGAGCCGGGAGCCGGGAGCCGGGAGCCGGGAGCGGGAGGCAAAACAGAGGAGGGCATGACCGGTGTACTGCTCCTCGCAATAAACCAGTAAAAGGATCAGTAGAACAACACTCCGCGAGTGTTTAATCCCACCTCGTCGCGAAATCCCGCGGCATAGAGACACCAGCCTGCCGGCGGGATAATCTGGCAGCTTGAGTCGACTCCTCTGCAGTTCTCAGCAGCGCGACACGACCGCAGTGCTCAGTCGTCCGGCTATGAGACGCGCGGCGCGCTCAGCCATCGCCTCCTCGCGCCGGCGACATGTCTGTCCGGTGGTATTCAGGTTAAGCCGGTGCGACGCGCCGAACCAGCCGCACTGACTGGGTCGAGACATTGCGGAGTGGATGGCTTGCCGGCAGTCCAGTGTCGTAGTTATCCACTTGTCAAATCGGTCCCGGCTGGGACAGGATCACCACAGGAATCGATAAGCAGGGCGATCGCCCTGACAGAATGAACGCTCGATACAGGCCAATGTCGTGCGTCCCTGACCGTGGCAGTCACACACGCCACTTGCGCAATGCACATCATATGCACAAGCTTCCGATGCGTCGCTGTCTCTCCCGACTGATAGCCGCTCTGTGTCGACACCAGCTGCAACTGCAGGACGCTGGAGACCTTCACAGGACCCCCCCCCGTCCCTCCTCCTCCGGTACCGCTGCCGACCGTCCATCCGGCGGACTTCCGCCGCGCCACCACCGTCTCCGCTGCGCCACCACCGTCTCCTCCGCGCCACTGCTGTCCTCAGTGCACCGATACTATCTCCGCTGCGCCGTAGCTGTCTCCACCGACCCGTTGAGCCTTCACTTGGCTGGCGGGTGGTGGAAGAGTGAAGTCGACATCACGTGTACGGCTCATGAACTCCCGCGGCAGCAGCTGCTCTCCGGGAGCCCTGCTGGCGGCCAGCGGCCATATGCTGCAGTGGTAGAGCATCCCTAATGTGTGTGGTGGGGTTATCGCTTCTGCACCACGCCGCGACAGATGTGTGATGAGCGCGGAAGGCACGCCCACTCACTGCTCAGCAGGCGGCGGAGACGCTGTGAGGAGCTCCACAGGCGGGGCAGCCGGCAGGCGGCGGAGACGCTGTGAGGAGCTCCCCAGGTGGCGGAGACGCTGTGAGGAGCTCCACAGGCGGGGCAGCCGGCAGGCGGCGGAGACGCTGTGAGGAGCTCCCCAAGCTGGCCAGCCGGCAGGCGCCCTCAACATGCAGCTTGTATTGTACGGTGTACGGCCCTGCGTGGCAGTACCGCACCACACCTGACGCGCTGCTGCTGGCAACGTCTCCCCACACCCCGACACCCCGACCCGGGGAACAGCGTCTCCTCACAGCGGGACCTGTGTCAGAGGGGACGGTCCGGGAGCAGGGGGCGAGGGGCGGGGTACCGGGGGACGAGGGGCGGGGTACCAGGGGATGGTCTGAGGGGTGGTCACAGGCGCCAGGGATCGACACAGACCCAGTTCCGCCCGGCACCGGCCACCGAAGACGCTGATGACAGAAGCGTCATCTGACGCCATCTGACGCCACCTGACGTCACATGATGTCACCTGACGCCACCTGACGTCACCTGACGCCACCTGACGCCACCTGACACCACTTATCACCTCATGTCACCGGATCCTCCCCCGCGTGTCCGGGGTATTTCGGGAGGCGGGAGGAGTGCCTATCTTTCAGGCCATCAGCGCGGGTCTCGGCTGACGTATCTCTCAGCGAGAGGCCACATGACCCAACGTCCATCTACCCTGGCGTGACCCGGCGCATCGCACGCGACGACGGCAGCGCACAAACACCCTCTCCGCGGCACGGTCCGGCGCGGCGCGGTCCGGCGAGACGGAGGATCGCTCACTGTAGCGGCCGACAGGAGCGATGTGTATCGCTGACGGACGAGACGGCTCCGGCTCGCTTTCCCGTCCGCGGGCCGGCGGAGGCCAGCCGAGCCGCGCGCGCCGGGCCAAGGTGCAGCGGAGGTGACGCCCCCGGCACCCGCCAATTACCGCTTATAGAAACCACGCCCGCCACCGCGCCGGCGATCGTCCGAAAGTGGCAGCTATGGCGCATCCTGTGCGGCTCCCGCTCCGGTGAAAACCTGCCGCTTTCTTGCTCGAGGCGAGAGAAAAACCGGTAGTTGCATCCAGGCTGATACCGCATTGTGTCGGGTGGCGCGATTTGATATTGGGCTGCTCTTCACGGGTCGACATATGGTTACTCTTTGTTAGGTGCAAGGCACCTGCAATTAGTCAGGGGCGGTAATTATTTCATGAGCCACGAAGCTATTACGGCGCACTTCCGTGTTACGAGCCGTGACGGAGCGAGCCTGCTAAGGACCGTGTTTTGCGGCCGGTCGCCGTCTCCGAGAAAGCGTCGCGCATTGTGTGTGTGCGCGATAAGGGCTCGATGCGTCACGCCCGTCAGACGCCATTCTCCCAGGTTTCCCTGTGATCCATCGCTGCGGTTTAACGATCGTCTCCACGTATGCCAGGCGCGCGTCAGTGACAAAAGGCGGCGCGGGAGCGGCGTGGTCCGGCGCGGTCCGGCGGGATCCGGCGGTCCCGGCGGTTGTCGCGGCCGTCCAGCCAGCTTGGCGCCGTCGTTACGGCCCCGAAGCTAATCCGCTGCAGCGCCGGGACGATCCCGCCGCCTCCCATGGGCACGAGTAACGGGCGCGCCTTTGTATTCAAACCAGACGGACCCTATTTTCACCTGCCATTGTGCCGGCCCCTGCCCATTTCGCGGCCATTTTCCGGGAAGACGGCAACAGCAGGGGCCCGGCGCGTCCGCAGGCTATTCTTCTCGGCCGGCGGGGCCGCGGGTCGCGTATTGTGGCGCATGGGCGGCTAATGCGGCTCCCGCACTGTCCGCGTCCCGGTCTCCGCGACCCCATGTCTACGCATCCCCGTCCGCCAGCGACTGTCAGCAGAATCAGATACGGGTACGCTATCGCCTCAGCCACAGTGTTAGGTACACAGCTCGGTAAAAACACGGTCCCTGGCTGGCCTGTCCGGTCCACACCATGTCCGCACTGCGTGTTCGCGGCTGGCTGGTGAGACTGACCAGCCATGATGGCCACGACAAGACAAACCAGCGGACAGGCGGGCAGGCGGACAGGCTGGCAGGCGAACTGGCGGGCAGACGGACAGGCGAACTGGCGGTCTGGCCAGCCCAGGAGAGGCGGCTGGCGCGTGGAGGCGACAGCGTGGGAGCCTCGTGGCGCCGCTCCGACGTCTCCGCCGCCGGCCGACCAACCACCAATCAATTAACCCGAGAGAGGCGGCTCGCGACTGGCGACCCGCCGCCGCCGGCCGACCGACCCACGCTTTCGCCGACCGGCGTGGCTCCAATCTGAGGCGACCGTCCACGTGTTCTGTCCGGACCCTCCCGCCAGCCTCTCCCGACGGAGCCGATATCACTGACCGAACAGCGCACTCTGACAAGACGATGGTAAAGTACGAGCCCACGGCATCGTCAGCCGGGCATTAATCTTACGTGATACTTCTGCAGAACGACCCCGGGAAGGCGGCGACGGCTCCCACCGGCTTCCCGTACACCGCGTCGGTTTCGCTCCGGGTTCGCAGTTCGCAGCGGGTTAGCGGAAGGTTCGCGACTGATCCGCGAGGGTTCGCGCGGGTTAATTATACCGCTGGCGGTCGTTCACAGGTGCTCGGTGCTCCACGTCCGCCGTTTAAATCACGCGTCGTCGTCGTCTCCCCCCGCCAGACAGGTGTTATGCGGCTGCCGGCCGGGGCAGTCTCCGTGCGCGGCGGCACAGCATGCCCCCGCAGGCGGCGGCAGCTGTCTATTTAGCTCCCGACGTGACGAACAGCGCGGCGGTCCGGTTACCAGAAGGCATGGCCGAGTCCGCGGCGAGGAAAGGCTTGTAGGATCACCCGCCAGTTGTCGCTGGGCCTCTCAGTTCCGGTCAAACATTGCGTAATGGCTGATGGACGGTGTTTGCTCGGCTAATGGGTTCGATCGAGGGTGTTGTCCGCCCGGTCAGAAGGGTTCATCACCGCACCGACCGGCTGGGCTGTACAGTGTACACGGCTCCTCCCTGCTGCACGCGCACCGCAGCGCCAGAGGCCGTGACCACACGTCATGCTACCACCGATGACGTCACAGCTCTCTTTCAGCGCCGCTGTGACGTAAAAAGTCGGTCTCAGATGGCCGCGTCTGGTGAGGATTTAATAGAGCTGTGGCTGTGGGGATTAGAAGGGCGCACTCGTAAGCCGCACGATGGCGTTTACAGTGAAGGTGAGCTTGTCGGCATGATGTAAAAATAGTCGCAACAGCAGTAGTAAAAGGATTTCTGTTGAACAACAGCATTCGGTAATATCAACTGAAGGACAGCGATACCATTACTTTGATTTGAACAATCACTAGACTATCAGATAAAGCCAATATCCGATTCAATTGTGGGAACGACAGCAGGTAAAGTACTTCCCAGACCAGTGCGGTCGCTTGTTGAACTGTTCTCGGTAGCGGGCGCGGTCAGGAGTTCGGTCAGCCCGGAGCCAGGTGTCTCGCATGCGCGCAATCAGCCCCACTCACCGCAGCCACATGTGTAAAGCGGCCCGGCAGCGGGGCGTCCCAGTCCCTCGGTCTCGCTATAGAACAGGGCGCCCCAATCGCTGTGCTCGCTAGAACCTGGCACCCCTGTCCTCGTCCCCGCTATCGAGCAGGGCGGCCCAGTCTCCCGTCTCCACTATAGAGCAGGTCACCCGTGACCGGTCAACGGTACTCGTTACTCGTTACTCGTTACTCGTTACTCGTTACTCGTTACTCGTTACTCGTTACTCGTTACTCGATACTCGTTACTCGTTACTCGTTACTCGTTACTCGTTACTCGTTACTCGGTACTCGGTACTCGGTACTCGGTACTCGGTACTCGGTACTCGGTACTCACCGAGAGGCAGTGTCCGGAGGGGCGCCAGGTCGTCCTGCCACGCGGCGGCCAGCCGGGCCGTGCAGAGCAGCGTCACCAGAGCAGCTGCGGACCTCATGGTGATGCTGGTGGTGCGGTGCGGTGTCTCGGGGGCAGAGGGCGGCGCTCAGCAGACTGCCACCATCGCTGCGGGACAGAGGGCCGAGTTAGAGGGAGTCTGGGTAGACGAGATGGGCGTCTGAAAGTCGATGATGATGATTTGGGTTTAATGGCGCAGCAGCTACTATGTGAAAGTCGGCGTCAGGTTATAGGTAGTGCGGGAAACCGCGAACAACCGACATAGAATACATTCACAAGACAAGTGAGCGGGAGCGACTACGCGACAAAGGGAAACAAATACCTGAAAACAATTGAAGGTTATTTGCTGGTGGAGACACGGCTGAGGAGCGGTTAGCTGACTCAAAACACGGCTCCACAATTGTGGCCCTGGCGCAGCTGTTCTCAGGAACCCGCCTCGAGCGCAGGCACACGTCGCCCGTTCCGATTCAATTATCCACACTCGGCTAGTCAGGCTCACGGCCAGAGCCGGGTGTTGGCGCCGAAACCCAACATCAGCCGGTTTAGAGTGTCTAATACCCCGCCCGCGGTCTTCCTAACTCCACGATAAAACGTCCGACAAAGGTCACAGCGCCTCTCAGACCATTTAATTGAATTAAACACTCCACCAGGGCGAACGCGCCGAGTAAGCATCGAAAACCGCCGAGAAGTGCTCCAGCTGTTAACCTTGTGCCAGTTTCTGTACTGAGTCGTGTCAACAATTACGCTCAATCACTCCACCAATTAATCAGACAAATTGTCGCCGCCTGTCCCCGACAACGGTCGCTTGATAGACACGACTGGAAGGGTGGGCGGACAGGCCAGCGCCCTGCTCCCCGCTCGGGCCGGGCCGGTCCGCTGGCGGCTGAAGGTGACGTCGAGACTCGCCGCCGCCCGCCGCGGACCGCCGCAGCCTGCCGGTTTACGGCCCGTAAAACACTCATCCGATGGCCACTGAGACGACGATTCGCCACTCTCTGCGAGCTGTGAGAGCTCTGAGAACGTGCCGTCTGCAGCGGAGACAGCAGCGCGGACAGCCCAGAATAGGCCGCGAGGTGTACCGCAAAGGTGAACAAAAAGGTCGGACAAGCAGTCGGGAAGGAATGGTCAGTAGATAGACCGAAATAGCCCTGTCCAGAAAAGGACCCCCCGCCGGCCGACTGGCCGCAGGTGAGTGAGTGGGCGGTCCCGCGGCTGCACGCGCCGGTGACACACGGTGGTCGCTCACGGTGACACACGGTGGCCGCTCACGGTGACTCACGAGCCGCCAGTCACGGCCGGCGGCGGCCGGTGGCCTTATTTCACGACCGGCCGACCGTCCCGCCCCGCCTGGTCCCGCCTGGTCCACCTGGTCCACCTGGTCCCGCCAGGACTACCCGGGTCCGGCTGTGACCAGCGGGCCGCGTGTCCGCCGCAGAAACTGGCCGATTTTCCATTGTTAGTCACATCCCGGCGATCCAGGCCACTGATCCCCGCGGCAGGTTCGATGTCTCTCTTTCCGTTTTCCTGTCGTCGTTGATCTGGGGTCGATGTGATATGCCGCCATCTGCCACAGCGTTGATCTACTCCCTGATGCGGTGCAAACAACTTGTCTGCAAGAGGCGACCGTGTACAGTTTGCAGCTGCTTGCGACGCAATGTGTCACCGGTTTCGGCAGGTGAAGAGTTGCGTCATCTGACAAGTGAAGTGGACCAAGCACAATCAAAGCGGCTTCACGCCATTCGAGCCTCACGCGAGTCAATGCCTCTCAGTCGCCTCTCCGGAGCTGGACTGAATGCCGAATGCAGCCTCATTCGAGCGTCACACGCGTCTATGCCCCATCATCCTCCGGTCTCAGGCTGTATACCGAACGCGGCCTCATTCGATTCCCACACGCGTCAATAGCCTATCATCCTCTGGGCATGACTGTATACCGAATCGCATTCAGACGTCGCACGCGTCAATGCCCTATCATGCCTGCGGTGCCAGCCTGAAGACGGATCGCAGTCTCCGATTCAGACTATAACGGTGCGTGGACGGCGGTGGCGAGCGCTGTCTCTCGCCCGTCCGGGAACTCCTCTTCCGCGGATCCCAGGCTCTAACGGCATCGGTCAGATGGTGATTGCGACGAGCTCCTCACGCAATCTCACCGGGATTAGTTCCTTCCGCTCGTCACGAACGGAAGCCGCGAGAGAGTCCGGCTCCGGGAGAAAATCCCAGGTCACCGCTACCACCGCCTAGCCAGCGGCTCGACCTACACAGAGCATACGATTGCCTCACAGCCGTCCTGAATGGCAGGAGATTTATGTCGGATGTCCGAGGAATATTCAGCAGGTGATTGCAGCTGTTAGCTGACTCACTGCTGCAGACGGTTTCAGCCCCCGCCAGCTCAGAAGCCCCTGCTGCAATCAGCGGTGATGGGGTGGTCACCAGGGGAGGCGAGTCGGCGCCGCAGGGATCGGATGTTGCGGTGACCCAGTGGGGGTACTGCTACTGCTGCCGTCGCCGCCTCAGCCACAGCCGCATAGGGGGAGCAGATGCTGACCGCTGACGAGCGACTGCTGACCACTGACTGCTGACGAGCAACTACTGACCGCTGACCGCTGACCCTTGACGAGCGACTGTCGTCTGACGGGCGGCGGTCACTCTGGGCCGCCGCCGCCGCCGCCGCCGGGTCACGGCTCCGGCCCGGAGTCCGGGGTCCGGAACTGGTGCGGTTATTACGCGGTGCGGGGCGGCGCCGTCACCTGACCCAGTTCTGCCGCTCTGGTCAGCAGCTAATGACACCTGACCCTGGCCACTGGAGCGGTGCGGTGCGACCCAGTGTGGTGCGGTGTGGTGCGGCCCGGTTATGATGGCCGCCGCGGACGTCCGCTGCGGTCCACTGCAGCCGGAGCGGGATGGCAGCAGAGCGCTGAGGTGACCCTGACCGACCCAGCCGTGAAGAGCACGTCAGCCGTGACCGGACGGGCGCGGGCCACGGAGAGCAGACGGGCAGCAGAGGACGACAGATGGCGGACGGAGCTCCGCGCCGCCCCCGCGGCAGCTGCGCCAGCCGTCACGGTCACGGCTGCTGGCCGGCAGAGCTTGCTCAGCCCGCCGGCGGTCCACGACCCTCAGCAGAGGCGGCGGAATCTCACCGGCCCTGAAACGGCGGCCCCTCACCCTGATGAAACCACCGGCTGCAGGACCGTAAACCGCGCTGTAAACCCACGACAGAGGGACCGCACAGCAGCGGCCGTGTTTATATTCTGCGTATCTCCTGAGTGTTTACCCCAGCGGCTTGCACAGACGGGACGTCGGGCCACGCACTGTGGCCGAGTGTCCAGCGTCATCGGGGTCGCCGCAGTCCATTACCCCCGCGTCACGCGGGACCATCAATCCGTCATCAGCGCGTCTACTGAGGGGCACGCTTGGCAGCGCCGTCCACTGCCCGGTCAGAGGCGCAGTTTGTGTATGCAAAGACGGGAGGGACCGCAGGATGGCCTCGCAGACTACTGCGACGGAGGCTCGTTTCTTCCACTGCAACGTCTTACCTACCAATCCGGTTGCACCGGATCAGGATAAGACCACTAGTGGTCGCCGCTACGGCGCTACACAGTTCACGTGATGTATGTAACTGGACCGTTCGCCGGGCCAGTAACATACATAACTACATAAGACAGCTTTGACAGGACACCTGTCCAGGAGCCAGGTGCCTAAAGCGGACATGCGGCGGCATTGTCATTGATGTCGCGCCGCACTGCACGCACTGAGGTGGCCTTGGAACCGGTGCAGTCCCGTCGAGTCACCTGTGCGTCGAACCGTGCCTCCCCCATCCCCCGAACCACCCGTCCCGCTACACGGGCGCCCAGGCCGTCGTCGAGCGCCGTCGACGCGGGCGTCCGCTCGAACAGGCGCGCCACAATAGCCCGAGTATGCGCGGAGGGTGCAAAAACGACGCACGATCTGAGCGGCCGCTTTGTGCGGGGACGGTTCATTGGAACAGCGCACCGCTGATTGCTCCCAAGGAGAGCCGGTGGCGGCAAGACGGCGGCGGCGGCACACACCGATGTAAACAGATCCCGCCGGTGAGATGATCCACCAGCAGACGACAGACGAACAGAGACGAACAGAGACGGACAGAGACGGGACGTCAATAGACAGGACGACAGCCGGCAGAGACGTGAGCCCGTCACAGCCGCTCGGCAGCAGCGCTGTTGAGTGCTGATCAATGGCCTGTGAGCGGCCGGCAGGCGGGCATACCACGCTCAGGGACACGACCGGTCCCGCTCCCGCAGCCCAACAAAGCGGCCGCCGCATCGCTCCGCGCACTGCGCCGTGTTGACAGCATTTTTGGCCAGCCGACACACGCAGCGGCTGTTGCCGGGCCCACCGCCGAGTCCCGTTGGCTCGCTTCGGCCGCCATATTCGGCGGCGCCGGGCTGCCGCCGGCGGTGTTCATTATTTTCGCCACACCTGACAGGTTATGGAGCCGGCGGCGGAGGCAGGAATGCCGCCTCGGCATGAGCGCCCCCGGACACCAGGCCGTCTCGCTGCGGTGCGATGCGGCGTGGCGGCAGCGGGACGTCCGCCTGGATGATCAAAGCTCGTATAGTTGGACTCCAAGACAGCTACACTATTCATGTGTTGTCTGACACTGCTCGTTTGTCCCACGACTGGGCTCGGACCGGTCACTGGAGGCCACACACGCCGTGTAGGTTAGCAGCTCCGTGTTGTCTCTGGCGACAGTGACTGCGCTGAGCGGCGCCGCTGTTACGAGCTTGGCTGGGCGACAGTCGCGTCGGCGAGCTGGCACCCGGCCCGCCGTCCGACGACCGATGACATTTCTCAGACACACACTGACACAGAAACACAGACATACAGACACACAGACACACGGGGAGAGTGACCACCGTCAACTCAGACAGAGGGAGGGAGGACCCGCGCCCGACTCAGACAGAGGGAGGGAGAGAGAGAGTGGCGGCGAGTCAGGAATGATCCGACTCGCGAGACAAACGTCCCCACGCCGGGACAGGGCTGCATTAAAGCGTCACCGAGTGACGTCCACGCAGGCGGGCGCGCCCGCTCGAAAGCGCGTTCCGCCCACCCATCGACACGGATTATCCAGGGTTTCTCACGTGCTGGTGACTCGTCTGAGAGGTGCACAGTCACGCGCTTTCGGCTCTCCTCTCACTGCCCCGCGCATCGTGCCAGCCAGATGAAGTGAGTCACCTGGCCATTTACCTGGAGCCACCGCGCCGTGCCGCGCCGTGCCGCAATCGCATCGCGCCGGGATGGCCCCGCTGCCGGGCGAGAGACACTTCCGGCCGGTGAATGTGACCCGGACGTGATTCACTTCCGGCGCAGGTCACCGCGTCACCGGGTCACCGCGTGGGAACGGGACCGGCGGCGCTCCCGGCGCGCTGTTTTCTCCGACCGACGGCGTGCGTCGCTCGTTGTCGCTCAATTCGGTGCAGACAGAGAAGAGAGAGGAGCTATAGTTCTCGGCGGCCCGTCTCCGCGTGAGAGTCGGTTCAGTTCGTGCCAGACCGGCCGGACGGCAGCGTTCAGTGATGTCCAGTCGTGTCGCACGGGGCCGCCGCGGGGCCCCGCAGGGTGACAGCGGGACGGTTCTGCAGCGGCCGTGGCCCGTGACGACAGGTAATGCCCGCGTCACGAGCGGTCAGTGATGGTGAGATGACGCTGGTCACCAGCACAGCAGGCGCGGCAGGCGCAGCAGGCGCGACAGGCACCGCAGACGCGGCAGGCGCAGCAGGCGCAGCAGCAGACATCGCAGGCGGCAGATCGTCGTGCCGGGGCCATGCGACTCACAAAGGCGTCACCGAGCGTCACCGGACGTAATCCGTCGTCACCGGGCGTCACCGGGCGTCATCATCCAGGCCACGGCGCCGGTCGTGTCCGCCGTGACCGACCCCCCGGCGAGTTAGCCACAACAGCCGCCGGCCAGTTCACAGTCCCCCGCAGCACGCCCCACGCCGGGCCGCCTGAAAGTGGAGCAGTGCAGACCTTCCTGAGGGCGCTCCATCCATCGCCTGGGCGCCGACCCGCCGCGGGCGCCGTCACCTGTCCCGGGGCAATCCATCCGGCGCCGGCGGGGCGGGGGCGGGGG